>CM074743.1:4355437-4424025 GCA_037367245.1 Phrynocephalus guinanensis
CTTTACAAAAAATTAAAAAAAAATCACGCCGGGGTGATTGTAGGGTCCGAAAGAGACCACCCTGAAAAAAAGGCATGCCAACAGAAAGAGGGGTGCACCCTCCTGAGGAACCCACAAATCTTGCGGTGGCTTTCTAGACATTTTCTGTGCCCTTTTCAGGGTCTGGATTGAATCTTCTTGCAATATAACTCCTGTTTTGGGTTTGGTTTGGTTTTGGGGGGCTTTTTTTGCAGTCTCCCTTGTCTGGGTGTTTGAGACTACAAATTCCATCATCGCCTAGACCTTAAGGGCCTGAAAGTAATGGAAGGTGCAATCCAAGAAAACCTGGAAAGTGGATTGTTTTTACTCTCTATATGAGGGAAATGAATATCGGGTTTGGTTTGGTTTTCGGGGGGCTTTTTTTACAGCCTCCCTTGCCCTTTGGATATTTGAGACTACAATTTCCATCATCCCCTGGCCTAGACCTTAGCCCACAGGGCCTGAAAGTAACGGGAAGTGCCATCCAAGAAAACCTGGAAGGTGAATTTTTTTTTTTGCTCCCTACTGTATGGAGGGAAAGGGCCAACCAGCAGCCACTGACGGGGAAATAGGTTATAATTAGTATTACAGTATTTATGATTTCTTGTGTTTTATAAGGCACCTTTGTCCTGTTAAGGGGACCCAAGGCAGTTCCCTCTGTTATAGGAAAGCATTAAAACCGTAATACTGTAAATGTAACATTAAAAAGCAGTTAAATGTTAGGGTAATTAAAATGTGATTGAGAATTGAAAGCAAGTAAACATTAAAAAACAGCTTACGCAGCTGGCATTTACAAGGTTGGCCATCTACGGATTTGCTGCCCTATTAATAAAGCTTTGGTTGCCTGTGATGGACGCACACAATAATTCATCATCATCATCATCATCTCTTAGAACGGCAGAGCTGGAAAAGACCCTCAGGAGCAATCCCGTCCGTGGCTTAGTGGCTTTTCCGCCAAAAAATCCCAGCTAGCAGATCGGCACCCTCCACGTTTCAGCGCTCTAGGTCAATGCCGTGGTTGCCCTGCCCTCGTTACTGCTCCGATTAGCAGCGTCGGCATTCATTAATGCAGTTTTGAAGTCAACGCAAGCCCGTTGTTTTTGCTGTGGTGTATTCTACACCGCCACTCACCCTTTGGAAGTTATGAAGAAGCAAGTAGAGGGGAAAAGCTCATAGGCAGATGATGCATAAAATTATATATGTATGTACAGTGGATCTTTGTATAACAAACGGTTTGTACAACATAAAATCTGTACGACATAAAAGAATTCCGGAGATAGGGGAAAGTTGCTTAACAGAGTCGCCCATGGGGCGAATCCGTACAACATAAAAATGGTCGCGATTAGGGATTACTCCGTTTTCAATGCATTCCTAGGGGAAATCTGTAGAAAGGAAAATTTGCTGAACAGAATTTCATTTGGAATGAATTAATTCCTTTATGCAAGGTACCACTGTATCTGTTTATATAAGAGAGAGAGAGAGAGAGATGTTCATGAATTGTGAAGAGTGGCCCTGCTCTCAGATGGGCAGTATATAAATGCACTAAATAAAAAAATAAAAAAATAAAATGATGCAAGAAATAGGGAGGGTGAACGGTGCCTCATATCTTCTAGGACAATGATGGCGAACCTATGGCACGGGTGCCAAAGGTGGCACTCGGAGCCCTTTCTGTGGGCACCCGACATCACCCCTTCATAGCCACCTGTATTCAGGTTAAATTGCTGTATTGGCACTTTGCAAAAAAATTTAGTGGGTTTTGAATTGCAGCTTGGGCACTCGGTCTCTAAAAGGTTCGCCATCACTGTTCTAGGATATGCTGGGTGAAGCAGACAAGAGGGCCTGGATTTCTGGATGTCGTATAAGACACAGCTGTTTTTTACCTTTCCTGCTTCTCTCCGGAGCTGGCTGCCTTTCAAAATCTCTTTTCTTCTCCCCAGATGGCCCTTTTCCGAGAGACACTGTTCAAAGAGGTAGGTCCATGGCTGCCTGGTTGAATCGCTACTTCCTTCCCAAATCTGTTCCATCCCCCAAGCTAGCTAATTGCTCCTCTCTCACCCATTCCCCTTTTCCTCCTACAAACCTACAGGGTGAAGAATTTCTTTGCGCCTTCCTCCCGAGAAAAATAATTCAGTTGGATCAGTTGTTGAAGGTAAGCGAACCCTGAGAATCATCCTTGAGATAGATCACATTGTGTTTGGAGCTGGGCTTATCTGGAAGTTGAGTCATGGCAACTGGACTTCTTTTCTTGAGAGATTGAAACGTTTCGCTGCTCATGCAAACAGCTTCGTCGGACTGAGGAAAGCTAGTGGCGAGTCCTCCATTTTATAGCTCACGTTGACCTCATGTCACCCTGGTCTGAAATAGGTTCTCAAGATGGACAATGGCCTGAATAGACTCGTTAGGTGGACAATAGTCTCAGTAAGCCTTAAAGTGGACCATGGCCTATGATGCTGAAACCCATAAAGTATGGCTCCTTAGCTATGGCCTTGGTGGTGGAGGTGTGAAGTAGTTTTGATTTGTTCAGGCCATTGTTCATCTTATGAGCCTGTTTCAGACCAGGGTGACATGAGGTCAAAGGGAGCTATAAAATGGAGGACTCGCCACTAGCTTTCCTCAGACCTGAAGCTGTTTGGATGAGCAGCGAAACGTTCCAATCTCTCAAGAAAAGAAGTCCAGTGGCCATGACTCAACTTGCAGATGAACTCACCTGGATGACTGGGAATCTTCACAGACATCTTGGATCACCTTGTTTCCCATCATCTTCCTCCTACATTTGGATCATTGTCTCCCTTTTTGCAGGAAGAGGTGATGAACCTTCAAGATCTCGCATCTCTCCGGGCTCCCTTGGAGATCCCCATTCCGGATCCTCCCCCCAAAGACGATGAGGTGGGTTACTGGAAGGAGTTCTTCACCCCCCCCAAACCCCCAAGATTTTCTGGTGGCAGCCTGTAAGGAAGGGCACTTAATACCATGGGTTGTGTATTTCCCCTACAGATGGAAACCGAGAAGGAGGAGAAAGAAGGTGAATTGAAAAGGGATTTTGATGGGGGGGATGTTGGACAACTGTGTGTGTGTGTGTGTGTGTCTGTCTGTCTGTCTGTCTGTCTGTCTGTCTGTGTTAAAGGAGTACCACAGTGTCCTGTATGGTGCATTTAATTCCCCCCCTCCTACCTCCAGCTCCCAAATGCGGCTACCTTAAAGGTAACGAGGCCATCCTTTCGCTTTTGGATCGTGTTAAACCCGAAGTGCGTGAGTTCAAAGAGAAATGTGCCTTGGTGAGTCAAGGAAAGCGCCCACCCACCCCCCCCACTTCCTGTTCCTGTTCCTTCCCTTTACAGTACTTGCTAAGTTTAAGGACAGGCCAACAGGCAGCTTCCAGTGTGCCTTGGACTACAACACCCATCATCCCCTTCCCAATTGGATTCATTGGCTCAGGCTGCTGGGAAACTAGAGACGGGACACCTGCAGAGGGTGGCGGTTTTTCCTCACCCATGAGATATAGACTTAATATATATGCGCTGGAGCATGTCTGGAGCTTGAGAAAATTTACTTTTTGAGACAGGGGTCCCCAGACAACTAGCCTCACGGCTGGCTCCGTTAATAACCTGAGATTCCTCCGACTGTACTGAGGCATCTGAGTTTCTTGCTCCTTATTTCCAACAGGTTGCAACCTGGATTCAGCACTTGATTCCAAAAATCGAGGATGGCAATGATTTCGGGGTGGCAATTCAGGTGAGAGAAACAGATGTGCCTGGAGAATCTAGATCTCCCTGGGTCCTAGCGGATAATGGGTCCTTCTTGAAAAAACAGCACCTAGGAGGTGACCTGATGGAAGTTTACAAAATCATACACGGTGTGGACAAAGTAGATAAGGAAAAACTGTTTTCCCTATCGCACAACACTAGAACTAGGGGGCACTCCGTGAAACTTTTGGGTGCTAGATCTCAGACAAATAAGAGAAAGTACTTTTTCACCCAGTGGATTACTAGTCTGTGGAACTCCCTGCCAGAAGAAGTGGTGACAGCTGTCAGCCTTGGCAACTTTGAGAAAAGATTGGACAAGTTCATAGAGGACAAGGGTATCAGTGGCTATCATGATGGATGCCTAAGGACAACCTCCGGGTTGGAGAGATAGGCAGGATCTCTCTCAATGCCATTTGTGGGAATCGTAAGCAGGTTAAGACATCTGCTTGGGAATACCCTGAAGCAAATGGTGAGCCGCTGTTTGAGACAGAATGCTGGACTGGATGGGCTGCGGCCTGTTCCAGCAAGGCTGTCCTTGTGTTCTTATTACCTTTCTCTTGTTTCCACCACCTTCACAGCTGTGTTGGGCCTTCTCAGTGGCAGCTCGCAGACTCTGGGACTCCCTGCCACTGGAGGCCATGCTGGACCTGCCTTTGTTATCCTTCTGTAAGCAGGCCAAGACCTTTCTCTTCAGGCAGGCTTTCCCTCAGCAAACAGCTGCCGAGTGGGAGGCAGAATGCTAGACTGGATGGGCTGTGGCCTGTTCTGGCAAGGCTGTTCTTATGAAACACCCACCCACACCCACACCCATTTCTGTCCTTCTCTCTTATGACAGGAGAAGGTGCTTGAACGGATCGCTGCTCTGAAAACCAAAGTCGAGGCCTTTCAAACCACCATTTCCAAGTAAGTGGAAATGGGTGGTGCAGGGAATGAAAAAAAAAGTGGGGGGGGGGCAAATGCTGAGCTGTGTGTGGCCTCCCTCCTCCAAAGCATTGTGGGTGTGAGTGAACAGGAGTTAACGGGTTAATGGTTCTATAACTAGCTTGCAGCTACCATTAGCAGCAAGGCTTGCCATGCCAAAGATGCTTATGTCATTGTTTACTCTGTGCATGCTCTAGGCATATAAAAGTTCCATTGGGCATGGATTCTCATTGCTCTAAAACAGATGGTGTGACTCCCCCCGGCATAAATCAAGGGACCTTATGGGTCATTGAGTCAAGCCATGATCAAGGAGGTGTAAGTGGGAGAAATGAACTCCCAACTTCTGCCTACGCCACCAGATGCCTTAACTGCAGAGCCATCCAGCTGTTCGTATGTTTTCATGGGAGCTGCACAAGGTGTTCCGTTGGACTTCAACTCCCAGCATGCCTCGCCATGGGCTGTGCTGACTGGGGCTGATGGAAGCTGCAGTCCAACATCTGGAGAAGCAGACTTTGCCCTGCCCTGCCTTACAAGTTTTAGGGGTAAAATATGGATTCCTTCCCCCTTCATCAGCTATAACTCTCCTTCACTGCTAACCCCTATTTATCAGCATCTGGGTTAATGTTTTTAATAAGCTTCGGTGTACGGTGAGTGACAAAAATCTTTAAAAGTGTGTGTGTGTTCCAGGATGTTACGATGTGTGTCCAAGGTCGTTAAGACTGCGGAGAGAATAATGGGGTGTACTCTCCCTGCTTTAGACCAAATCTATGATTCCAGGTGTTTTTAAGAAAGTTGTAGAAATTGTGCAGGATCTCACACACCCTGGAAATGATCTCTTTCAGCTTCTGCCCTCTAGGAGGAGATACAGGGTCATCAAAACCAGGACTAGCTGCTTGAGGAATAGTTTCTACCGAAGAGCGGTTTTGGCTTTGAATACAGCAAAATGCAGTTTCTGAGGGAGCTTCTGTAATTAGCTTTTAGAGGTTTTTTAGAGTTTTTAAAAGTGTTAGTGGGTTAAATGTGTGTGTATGTGGAATTTTAGAGGGTTTTTAAAAAGACTTTTTAGAGTTTTTAAGTGGGTTAGTGGGTTAAATGTGTGTATGTGGGGTGGGGGATAGATATTTCTGTATGGCTGTACTGTTACGTCCTGTAAAAGCTAATGTAGATTCTTTCAGTCTGGTTGTTCTGCACAGGACAATGACCATAAAGATTTATCTATCTATCTATCTACCACGATATACTTGGGGTTCTTAACCCCAGCTTCTATGACTTGCCTGCCCTAGGGTGTCTTGGTTCAAACATTATCATCTTGGTATTCTCTGAGGCATATACAAGCATTCTCTTTCCCACTCAGTTTGCCTAGGCCCTCCTTGAATTACTCTTCTGTGGATAACCAGAAGCTATGGGTGTGATTAGACTGCTGTAAAAGTTGTGCACCACATCTCATCATCCTTTCATGGGAGTCATCTCCCTTCAAGTGACCCTTTTGTCTGCAGGGGAGTCACTCCAGACCAGCCTTTAAAAGTACACAGCTCTACAGCTGGACCAGAAAACTCCAGCCTGGGCATGCATCAGGGTCCCCACCTGTCATGCGATTGTTGAGAAATATGGTAGATTGCACCAGGTTGGTCATAATTTGGACCAGTTTCCCTCTGTGATTCACCTTATGCATTGGTGACCATCAGTACTCCTCTTCATTCTAGGTATTTTCAAGAACGTGGAGATGCCGTAGCAAAGGCTTCCAAAGACACTCATGTGGTGAGTCACGGAGGCCCCCAAATCGAAGCTTCAGGATGAAATTGTTTTGCCCCCCTGATTAGGAATCACCTGAAGAATCATGAGACCTGTTCCCTCCTTCTAGGCTTGCTTGAAAAAAAATCAAACACTTGGAAAAGCTAACTTTTTAGACTATATATCCCAGAATAAAGCAAAGTGGGCTGTTCGTTAACTTCCCCATAGTGCTTGAAGCACTCTCTGGGCTATTTACAAGCTATTTAGACATATTTCCCCACCCCACCGTAGTGAGCTGGGTACTCATTTTACCAGCCTTAAAGGAATGGAAAGCTGATTCAACCTTGACCCGGCTACCTGGGATTGAACCCCTGAGGCCTGAGCAGAGTTTGGCTGCAGTGTAGTGTTTTAACCACTGTGCCACCGAGCTCAGCTGAAGAACAACTCTCTGAGTTGTACTTAACCATCATCACAGCTTTTCCAATCTCTACAATGCCTGCCCTAACTGAATCGCTGGAGGAGTCTTGAGTTTTGTTTCTTTTCCATCTGACCTGCCTCCCATCCCTCTAGATGGATTATCGGTGTCTTGTTCATGAACGGGATGAGGCCATATACAGGGAAATCCAGATCATGGTCCTTGACATCCGTGGGTTTTATGTGAGTATGCAGAGGGATTGTGCCTGGTTGATGGCAGAAGATAGACGGGGGAGAGGGGAGGAGTGGAATAAAACCAGGAGAGATCACATAGATCTTCCAATTCTCTTGCACCCCCACAGGCTGAACTGTACCATATCTTGAGCATAAACCTGGAAAAACTCACCAACCCCAAGGGTGAAGACAAGCCATCCATGTATTGACGGAGGACTCCTTTGCCAAATGCTGTCAACTGCCTCTGTCTACCCCTTCTTTTTTCAAATATTTTGCAGTTGTGTAGGAACGTGAAATAGGAGGCTTAAAAGTATCAGAAGAATCTAAAAGTAGATGTATTTGTGTCTCTAGGTGGCATAAGAAATAATATAATTGTATGAACTTTGCTGCTCCTTTTGATTTTGTCCTGATTTTCTCTACATCTATAGGATGATTTGTTGTTGGAAAACTTGTGGCATTTTAAAAAAAGGCTGGCTGGTCAAGTAACATTGAAAACCTCTGCTTCACCTGTTCTCTTGGAACCAATACAGATAGTGGGCTTTTGTGTATTTATCCTGGAACTGATATAAATCTGTCTCTGTGTTGTAGATTGTATCAATTCCCCAAGCTCGCATGGCCACAGATGAGGCTTGCTGAGGGATCCCTGAATAAAAAAGATTTTTTCCAAGCTTGGGTCTCAAGTTTAGTATTATGAGAGACCCACCTCAGCCCAGAGGTGGGCTCTGTTTGAATGTCAAGGCTGGAGGGATTAATAATTAATTCCAAGCCGGTATTTCCAATGATAAAGGGCTGTGGGAGTTGTGGGTCCAAAACAACTCGAGGGCTGAAGTTTGGACATGCCTGGATTAATTAGTCAGTGATGGGCAATTCCTCCTGCCGAAAACATCTGTTCCAGGAAGAGTCTGATTTTATAAATGGCACCCTTCATCCTCTTAGAAGTCTTCCTCTTTGATGCCAATGCAAAAGATTCATTTTTTGTATTGCATCTGAAAACAGGTGGATGGTGTTGGAACCTGGCTGAGAACAGGATGAAATTCAACAGGTGCAACCCCCCCCCCCTGGTCTGGGAAGACAGCACCTGATAAATTTCGAGAGAAATAACCAAATACAGGCCCTTTCTGGAAGGTGGCGAGCTGTCATCACCTTTTTGCCCTTGACATTTTATGCTTGTTGTAGGAGAAGATTTTTCTATTTTTCCCTTCCTACTTCCTGGTTTGAGTCTGACTTGTCCTCTCTAGGACATTCCTCTCTATGGTTGTGCGAAGAAGGGCTAGACCGGTAAAGCCTTGGCTTCCGGTATTTGTAGCATGCTAAGGAAGTCTGTGGAGTGGTAACGGTCTAGGCTGATGCCTCTATGGTTGAGGGTTCCTGGTCTGAAAGCCGTCTTGGATGGGGGAGAAATAGAGAAAAGACCGGAAGTGCCTAAACGAGTGGCGTCTCTATGGTAAAAAACTGCGGAAGTCCAAGAAGAAAGGGGGAGGGGTTTTTTTTTGATGGTATTACGAATATCCCCACGAACCAATCGGAGCGCAGCATGGTGGCGCCGCGAGGCCAATGAGCGGAACAGAAGTGGCGCAAGGAAAAGGCCGGGCTTCGATTGGCTTTCTTATCGACCAATCAGGGAGCGCGGGAAGGAACGTTGAGAGGGTCCCTGCAGGGGGACTCTCGAGCAGCGTCCAGCTGGGGAGGAAGAGACAGGTGGGTGACCCGCGTGCTGGCAAAGCAGGTAGGAAGGACCGGGAGACATAGATCGGGCGGGGATCGGGTGCTTTTTTCTCGTGCCCCCCACCCGCAAGTGGAGTGCTGGGGAAAAGTTTCCCCCCCTTTTTTTTTGGACTACCACTCCCATAATCCTGGGGGATTGGCTGGGGGATTATGGGAGTGGTAGTCCAAAAAGCTGGCTGGGGGGATTATGGGAGTGGTAGTCCAAAATAAGGAAATACAGTGGACCCTTGTATAACTAACAGCTTGTATAACATAAAATCTGTACAACATAAAAAATTCCGGAGATAGGGGAAATTTGCTTAACATAATCGCCTATGGGGAAAATCCGTACAATATAAAAATGGGATTACTCCATTTTCAATGCATTCCTATGGGGAATTTGTATAAAGGAAAATTTGCTTAACATAATTTCATTGGGAACGAATTAATTCCTTTATACAAGGTACCACTGTATCCCAGCCTTTGCCCTCCACCCTGCCATTGAGAGAGCAGTGCCAGGGGGCTGTTTCTCTCCCCCACCCCGTTGTTTCTTCCCTGGCATCAAGAGAGAGATGCGTCTGGTGCTGGGGAGGCATACATTGGACCCTCTATAACAGTCTGTTTAACATAAAATCTGTACAACATAAACAAATTCAGGAGATAGGGAAAATTTGCTTAACAGAATCGCCTATGGGGCGAATCCGTGCAACGTAAAAATGGTCGCGATTAGGGATTACTCCGTTTTCAATGTATTCCTCTTGGAAATTTGTATCAAGGAAAATTTGCTTAACAGAATTTCATTTGGAACCAAATAATTCCTTTATACAAGGTACCATTGTATTTCCAAAACGGGGGCTGGAGTGAGGCTTAGGGAGCAAATGCTAGAGGCGGCAGATTCTCAGTAGCCCAAGAAAAGGGAACTTTAGCATAAAGAAAATAAGAACAGCCTTGCCGGAACAGGACACACAGCCCATCCAGTCCAGCATTCTGTCTCACACAGCAGCTCGCCGTTTGCTTCAGGGTATTCCCCAGCAGATGTCTTCAGCTGCTTACGATTCCCCGCAAATGGCATTGAGCGATATCCTGCCTCTCTCTCCAACCCAGAGGTTGTCCTTAGGCATCCATCATGATAGTCATTGAGACTCTTGTTCTCCATGAACTTGTCCAATCCTTTCTTAAAGCTGTCAAGGCTGACAGCTGTCACCACTTCTTCTGGCAGGGAGTTCCACAGACCAGTAATCCTCTGGGTGAAAAAGTACCTTCAGATGCTTTTTGCTTCAATGCCCAGAAGCCACAGCGAGCTTAGCCAGTGCTCAGAAACCAAGGATCCCCTTGCTTTGTGCCTTTTTTTCTTAATCCTAAAATAGCACAGACTTTTGTTGCAGCCCCATTGCACTGTTAGATCATATTCAGCTTTTGATCTACAACCATTTCAAGATCCTTCTTGCTAGTAGGTAGGAAGAACAGGTGGGGCAGCAAACGTGGGCTCCCAAGGCCTCCCGGAGGAAGAATCTTTTCAGCATGAAGGACCATCTGTGGGTTGAAAGAGAGGCTTGATTCCCCCCCCCCCTTTTGCTTTGCAGGATGGCTGAAATTGAGATCTCACCCCGGGCCTACGTGAAGATGTGCCTTCACGCTGCTCGCTATCCCCCACGCGGCAGTGAACGGGCTGCTCTTGGCTCAGAGGCGTCAAGCCACAGGCGGACAGTTGGAATGCCTTTGTATCACGGACTGCGTTCCCCTTTTCCACTGCAGCCTGTCGCTGACAGTCATGCTGGAGGTGGCTCTAAACCAGGTATCCGTAGTGGTCCAAGTGCAGGGCAGCTTGGAATCTGTCACATGGGTTATCCAGAGGTCAGACCATACCAATGAAAAGATCATTTCCATGTTTTGTTTCATGGACTGGACTTCTCAGTCAGTATTCTTCATTGTCGAGTTATGTTGGGCGAGGCTGATGGGAGCTGTAGTCCAATGGCTTATGGGTGCCCTTATTCTCCCGCCCCCTTTTTTCTGGCTTGTATGTGTGTAATGCATGTGTCTTCAAAAGCGGTTACTTCACGTCCTTCTTTGTTCCACGACTAGTTTTGTACCGTGACAGCGTTGGTCCCAATCACATGGTTTTGTCCCTCTTTCAGTGTTCTCATGGTCTCGTGACACGTATTACCTCACGGTCTCGTATCATGGCAAACACTGAATTTGTCTAACTTCCTTTTTTCTTTGGGGGGGGCTTAAAAATTCTTTTTCGATATTTCGCTTCTGAAAAATCAAAAAACCAAACAAAACCAGACACAGTTTTCTGAGAGAAACGAATGTTTTGTTGCTTGACAGTCGTTACTACACAGTGCCTTGTCTCGGAACAGAAAGCGGGAACAAAGAGTGACAAGGGAAAACCCTACCCCAGCACTAGGTACAGGATTGTCGCACTTAGCACCCGTTCCGGGGGCGTGGCCGAGACAAATTTCAGTAGTTGTGCGAGGGATGTGAAGTGACATTTTTTGTTACCGCTCCTAAGCGCAACAACTAACAGAGACAAAATGGACGTGAAGTAACCACCAAAGTGCTATATTGGTACATCACTATAATGAAGCCTAGTCCTTCAGCTGAAATTGAAAATATTAGAAGCCAGGCTGGCCCCATCTTTGGTGTCCTTCCGCAAGCAGGCAAAAACCTTTCTCTTTAGACAGCCTTTCCCTTAGTGACAGATTCTCTAGGACAGGCTTTCAAACAAGATGATGGTGTCTTGTTACTTCTGAATCTGTTTTAGGGATGCTTGTCCTATGCAATGTTTTTAATTCATTAATACAGTGAATCATTTGCTCTCTTTAGCTTTAATGTGGGGTTTTAATGATGTAAGCCTTGTGTGCTTTTTTTAAAATAGAAAGGCAGGGTGAAAATATTTTAAATCAATAAATATCTGTCTTTGCAGGTGGATGTTTGGGGCTCGGAGTCCAACCTTCTCCTTGCAGGCTATTACCAAGCCAACTCTGGGATCGATGACAAGAGGTGAATTTGAAAGATGGGTTAGGGCAGTGGTTCCCAACCTTCCCAACGCCGCAACCCTTTAATACAGTTCCTCAAGTTGTGGTGACTCCTTGCCCTGCTTGGAAGAGGCCACCAGCCCCCTTTGGCAGGCCACTATGCCTGCAGGTGCCATAGAGAACGTCTCTCTACAGGCACCCTCAGCCAATCGCAACCTCCGGTGCCATTGACGGACATCCCCTCCAACCAATCAAGCTGTAACTCAATCTCCCCCCCCCTCCTCCAAACCTAAGCTGTTTGTGCCTTTTTCTTCACTGGCTCATGGCGACCCCTGGGAAATGGTCGTTTGACCCCCCCCCCAAAGGGGTCCTGACCCCCAGGTTGAGAACCACTGGGCTAGGGGAACACACACACACCCTTCTTGTACCCTAAGGTTGTCCCTGACTCCTCCTTTCTCTGCTGTCCACAGCCCTTCCCCTCTTGCCCAAAAGGCTGCTGGGCGCATCGCTGAGCTGTACGATGAAGCTGTCCTGATCATGGTGAGAGCTGGGAAAACTGAGCTTAAAGGATTTGGATGTGAAGCTCGATATGTATTTCGGAAGAATTACGGGTCCCCTTCGGCAGGCCAGCCTTTTGAAGAATGAGCTGGACTCTCGTTACCTTAAAATCTTAGGATAATGAGGAAAGGAAGAAGGACAGTTGCGTCCAGAGGCAAAACCCTTTTTGCATAGCGGGCAGTGCAAAAGGACATTCTGGCCAAATTTGTATTGTGCATTTATGCTGGCCTAAGTGTAGCTGCGTAACTTTTGGCAATTTGTGCGGTGACACTTAATGCCGGTGTGAATTCAGCAATAGGTTTCTGGCTTCTGGCTCTTTTCAGGCACACGACAGTGTTAGTTTCAAAGAGATACTCATGTTAGTCTGCTTCAGCATGTAGAAAATATTGTGGCAACTTTTAAGAATAAATCCATTTCACTTTGAACTTTCAGCTTCAAGGCTCTACGTCCGAGAAAACTGGTTGAAATCCATGAACTTTCAGTGGGTTCTAAAGGTGCCACATTTCTTTGGTTTTAATGTTGATTCTACAAGCAAGCTAAAAGCATCTTTCTGAGGACGGGTTACAGAACGCAGGGTGGAACACAGTAGAAGCCTTATGGACCACTCCTCTCTTTGTGACTCAAGGCTCACCTTTACCCAGAAGGGGGGAAAGACGGCTCTTGTCAAATTTACTTGCCCAAATCCGTAGCGTACAAGTGGGCAACTGTGGCTGTCCTGGTGTGATTAGGTTGCTACCACTTCGCACTGTGGTCCATGTTGGTTTGAACTGATGGGGGTTAAAGTCCAACCCCATCTGGACATTTATACTTGTTCTCCAGAGGCAAGCTTTCTTGACTTGCGCCGTCAACTATTTGATGACCCCCAGACCCAAGAATCCTGCCGGCCCCTTGCAAGCAAGCATCCCTGTCTGGTTAGCTAAACCTGCTTCCTTCCGCCATCAATTCCATATCTTGCTTTTTGCCACCAAGCTAGAAACTCAAGGACAAGGGGAGAGCTGCCTGCACCTCAAAAAACCAACTACAGTGGTACCTTGTATAAAGGAATTAATGTATTCCAAATGAAATTATGCTAAGCAATTTTCCTTTATGCAATTTTCCCATAGGAATGCATTGAAAACGGAGTAATCCCTAATCGCGACCATTTTTATGTTGTATGGATTCGCCCCATAGGCGATTCAGTTAAGCAGATTTTCCCTATCTCTGGAATTGTTTATGTCGTATAGATTTTATGTTCTACAAACCATTAGCTATATGAGGGTCCACTGTAATCCTAACTGCTTTTTCTCCTCTCTGATCCCTTTCTCAGTTAGATAACCGCAAGTTCACGATAAATCCTCGGGTCCCGCCAATCGTTGTGTTGGAGCAGAAGGACCGGCAGTGGGTCCCGAAGGACAAAAACCTGTGAGTTTTCCGTCACCTCTAGTTTCTGTAACACTTCTCTAAAGATTATAGTACATCTCAATTTTAATTGTTATCACACCTCCACAAAACAATGTAGCAATAACCTTGGACAGTCAAGGGCAGCTGGGCCCTGGAGTACCGGGAAAGCGATTTGAACTCTCTTTGGGCGTTTATACACGACCCCTAAGCTCCGCTGCAAATGGCTCCCAGCTCCGGAGCTTAAAAATGTTTCCCCACCAGCTCCAGAGTTTACAGAAAATTAAGTGCGACCCCGCCCACCTAAGCGCGACCCAGCGCACCTTTCAAGTACCTGCTCTGGGAGAGTGAAAAATTTTGATGCGGAGAGTGCTGGGCTCTCCTCGCTTCTTTTTGTTGTTGTTTTTTTGCCTCCCACCCCTTTAAGAGGAACCAGGAAGTGACGGGGGGTCGGAGCAACTTCCACCGGCACTCTGGAGGTAAGAGTGCATTCTTTTCTCCCTTTTTTCCTCCTTCCCCTCACGCAGACAGAACAAGGAAGTGTGGAGGGGGTGGGAACGCAGGGAGAGCGACAAACCCTCAAGATCTCTGGTCCGAATTTAAGGGACCAGCGGATCTTAGGGGTCGTGTAAAAAGGCCCTTTCTCTCTCTCTCTCTCTCTCACACACACACACGAATCCGAACCAGCAGAGGAACCATTCCCCCTCCTTTTATTAACCTTCTAACCTTCTACCCTAGGTAATTAGAATAGGTGATTACAGTACATCATCTCTTTGTGTCACAGTAGTAAATCCCCAAATATAGTGAAAGAGGCGTTTCATGGGAGGTCTGAATTATTATGCATTACTGGTACCTATGTGCATCGCTCTAATTGGCAAGGTTTAGATAAGAGGCAGTTCTCTAATTGGCAAACTTAACTAGCAATGGTAGAAGACAATGAGATCACCTTTTGGCATGCTTACTGGTGACAGGAGAAGACAAAGGAATCTAGCTTAACTAAGGAAGATAGAGGGAGGGGGCTAATGTGCTGGCACAACTTGTTTGCTGTTGCAACAGGCCTCTGCCATCAAAAGCTGTTGCTTTTGATACAGCAAAATATGGCCACAGTTATGCAACCCAAAAGCCTAATCCCACAAAACAAAGAAAAGAGATATTTCCATTACAGCTTTGGAAGTACTCCTATCAGGCATGTCCAAACTTCAGCCCTCCAGATGTTTTGGACCACAACTCCCACAGTCCTTTGCCATTGGAAATACAGGCTTGGAATTCTGGGAGTTGTGGTCCATAACATCAGCAGGGCCAAATTGCTTTCCCTTCCTAGCTTGTGACGCCGTTGTTCAAGGGCAGTATTGCAGCCAAAACTCTGCTCATGAACCAGGTTCAATCCCAGCTAGCTGGCTCAAGGTTCCCTCAGCCTTCCATCCTTCCGAGGTTGGTAAACTAAGTAAATGTACTCAGCTTGCTAGGGTGTATGTCTGCAATGCGTAGCCGGCAGAAATAAATTGTACACCAGAGAGTACTTTTAAGCGCTAAGGGGCGGTATATAAACAGTACACTTTGCTCTTAATTATATTTGGTGATTACATGTGACAGTTGTGTGTCTGAAGAGACTTTTCTGCTTCTTATCTAGGTGCCCCTCTGTCTTGTAAAAGTGAAAATCAGAGCCATCTTTCTTATGGCAAAGCTCTCTCTGGGCAGTTTACAACATCATTATCCAAACAAACCTCCCCCCCCCCCCCAGCAGTGAGCTGGGTACTCATTTTACTGAACTCAGAAGGCTGGAAGGATGGGTAAGCCCTAAGCAGATGACCTCAGCCTGTTGGGTTTGAGCAGAAGCTTGAATGATTTATGTGTAGTTATAACTGAAAGACCTAAGAATGGGTGTAAGGTGGGCCTGGGTAAATAAAATGGGATGAAAGAATTATCATTTAGCAAATGGAATCCTTAAATAAAAAAAAAAAAAAACCCACCAGTCTCTACCAAAATTCCAAGACAAACCCTGATCCAGAATGAGTCTTTGGTAGAAGTCAGACAAAACTACAGTACTGCCCCGTTTATTGCAGGAGTTAGGTGCCTGATCCTGATCCTGCCAGCTACATTTCCAAAGAGAGGTTTTTAACCCCCTCCTGACACCTCACCAAACCTTGCTGCCAGGAACTCAAGGTCTGTTTGCTGAGGTGTCAGCAGGGGGTTAAAAACTACTCTTTAGAAGCAGCAGCTGAGCAGCCCCAGCTCTGTTTGCTGAGGTGTCAGGAGAGGGTTAAAAACCTCTTTGGAAGAGAAATGCAGACACCTCAGCAAGGGCTGCTGCTGCCCGCTCCACTTGCAAAGAGACTTTTAACCCCCTCCTATCACCTCAGCAAACCTTCCTGCCAGGAGCTCACGATCTGTTTGCTGAGGTGTTAGGAGGGGATTAAAAGCCTCTCTTTGCAAGTGCAGCCAGCAGGAGCAGTCTGTTTGCTGAGGTGCCAGGAGGGGGTTAAAAACCTCTCTTTGGAAGCCTGCTTTTCTCAAGAAAAAAATGCTATATACTGAGACCGTAATATATGAACCGCGTTGTGTCAGGGGACTACTGTACAGGTTTCCAGGCCATCCAGAGAACCCCCTGCTTCGTGACAGGTCTGCATCTACCTCCCAACTGTCAGCGATGGCCACTTTCCACAGTCGGTAATTCAGCCCCCGTTGATCCTGTTGTTCTCTTTCAGGGTGATGTGGAGCGACTGGGAATCCTCTCGCCACATCTGCAAGTCCCTCCTAGAAGCCAAAGCTTACTCCCAGTTGGTCGACTTTGATTCTCACCTGGATGACATCAGAGAAGACTGGACCAATCAGCAACTCAACACAGAAATTGCCCAGCTGGTGTCCGTGGCCAATGGCAGCGCCTGAGGGACTCGGATTGGCCAGCTGCGAAGAGCGGCCCAGGCGCCAGAGAAGTACAAGGGCAGAGCATCGTCGTGGATGGTCTCTAGATGCTTCTGCTTAGCACATTCTTTCTAGAACATTCTTTCTAGCGACTCAACGCAAGACTGGATTTACAGATGGGAGATGGGGTATTGTTTTGTTTTGTAATGCATTGTTTTGGTTACTCTTTTTCTTTTCCCAGGGAAAGACTTGCCCAAAATAGCCATGATGCACAAAAATGGACCCGCCAAACCCATTTTATAATGAAACAAGCAGATAACGGGGTTTTGAAAGGTACCTAATCGGTGCTTCCGGGTACAGACGTCTGAATTGTTTTGTTATATAAATCTTTAACAGTCCTAGATCCAAGCTCAAGGCTTCGGCTGCATTTATTTAGGCTGCTAATGAATTCAATGCAAAGCTCTCACCGGTTATTAAAATCTCATTTATTTCAAAAGGGTCGGCAGCATGCCAGAGAGGCGAGGGTGGGGAATTTCAGTGTGTGAGCCCCCCCCCCAAAAAGGGTCCTCTTTCTTCCTTCTTATTCCCTGATCCGTGGCTTAGTAGATCATTCCTTTGTTTTCATCCCGGGGCTTCTTGATCTTTTCAATGTTCTTCAGGACACTGTCATAGACTATAGCCTAGGAAGCGGAAGAAAGAATTGTGCGTGTCAGAACGGAGCTGGGTAGGACGGGGTGGCGACAGATCCCCCCAACTAGCCTGGAGCTGAGCTGCTTGTCTACAACTGCGAAATAAACCAGGAGGCAGGAGCAAATCAGAACCCAAAGTAAAAGCAAGTGTTTTGCTTATATATCGCCCCATAGCACTTAAAGCGATCACTGGGCAGTTTACTATTTATTTATGCAGGCTCCCCTCCCTATGAAGGCTGAGTCAACCATGAGCTGGCTACCTAGGATTGAACCCCGGGTCGTGAGCACAGTTTTAGAGGTAGTACAACAGTTTAACCACTGCACCATGAGGACATACAACAGCCTGAGCGTTGATGAGTGAGCAGGAAGACCTCTCTGCTTGAGCCAGGTGCAACAGGAAGTCATCTAAAACGACTTCCTGTCTAGGAACAGCAGCCTGGGTGAGCTCAAGTCCTGAAGGCATTTTTTTTTAAGGAACTGTCACCTGCAATTCATAAGTTCACAGCTTGCACTCAGATCCTAACCATAAAGCAGGCCAAGTCCAAAGTCAGGCCCGGGGGCCAAATGCGGCCCGTTTTCAAATTTTGAGCAGCCCACGGCCTTTTCTGCCCACCGGCTTAACCTGTCATGCATCCCTGCCAGCTGGGCCCTCCCCATACTGGAAGGAGACATCAGCTTGCAGTTTTATAGTTGGCCTGCCTTCCCTGCCTCTGTCCATCCCCCCCCACACACACACACCAGCCACCTGCCTAGCCTACCATTGCTGCAGCATCCTCCCTGCCTCCTTGCATGTTATAGACCAGCGAGGGCGAACCTTTTAGAGACTGATTGCCCAAAGTGCGATTCAAAACCCACCAATTTTTCGCCAAGTGCCAATACAGCCATTTAACCTGAGTACAGGTGGCTGTGAAGGGGTGATGTCGGGTGCCCACAGAAAGGGCTCCGAGGGCCACCTTTGGCACCCATTCCATAGGTTTGCCAGCCCTGTTATAGACTGAGACTTGTCCAAAGTCCAGCCCGGAGGCCAAATGCGGCTGAATGGTTGCCCCTACACATTTTCACCTCGACAAATCTGGCCCTCCTTGCAAAACGTTTGGACACCCCTGCCATAAAGGAAACAACCCTTCCATTACAGGTTGGTAGGGGGCGAGGACTCAGAAGAATATTGACGGCCTAATGCCTCTTCACCAAATTCTTTGAACGCAAGGATGGAGAAAATTTCTGTCGAGAGGCTCTCACCGAACATCGGCCCCAAACAGGAAGTTACCCTAGTGCTAAACTCTCCTGGAGGAATAAATGAGTACTGAAAACAAAACAAACCCTGCTCTCAAGAGGGACAAAAAAGATGTGTGGAAGACCCAGAAAGCACCGTAATAAGCGAGGCAAGAGGAACATCGTGCGAATAGTGAGAATTCTATGGATAAGATCAGTGCTGAATTAAGTACAAGAAGGGGAATGATAGGTCCACCATTTTTAATGTGATCCATTTCCACTTTGTGTGGAAATGAATGGCCTGGCACCGACCCCTCCCTGACTTGCTCCCTGCCACCACCACGACTCACGTAAAAGTTTCTAAGTTCATTGACCATGAATCGGATTTCGGCATACTCGGCCTCATCGATTTCGTGCACAAGCTGGCGATAGTCACCCTACAAGCCACAGGAGGAGAGAAAAGCCAGAGAGAGGTTATCACGGAGTTTGTTATTCCCGTGGCTGTGGCAGGGGCTGGAGGGGCCGGGACTTACCACGTGGGGGCTTTTTGCTGCTTTTGACACCGCGTCGCCTCTTTCCGAGTAATACCTGCGGAACGTCCGGAAGACAGATCGGCGTCAAGAGCGAAATATGAAAAATGAGATTGCCCCCCCAAATTTTCCCTGTTTACTCTTCAGGTCTGCCTTCCTGAAAGCTTCAGAAGCGGCTGCCGGGTGTCAGTCTGCGGTAACGTATCAGGCCAAAAGCAAAACAAAACAAAAACAAGACTAAAGCATTGTGATACCTTAAAGACTAGCTACTAAATTTTGATGTGAGCTATTGTGGAAGAAGTGGACTTGTTCCACAAAAGCACACATTAAAACACAGTGGACCCTTGTATAACTAACGGTTTGTATAACATAAAATCTGTACAACATAAAAAAATTCCAGAGATAGGGGAAATTTGCTTAACAGAATTGCTTACGGGGCAAATCTGTACAACATAACAATGGTCGCAGTTAGGGATTACTCTGTTCTCAATGGATTTCTCTGGGAAATTTGTACAGTATAAAGGAAAATTTGCTTAACAGAATTTCATTTGGAACAAATTAATTCCTTTATACAAGGTACCACTGTACTGCATCTGGTCTTTTAAGGTGCCAAAATGCTTTTGTCTTCTTGGTTTTCTTTATTTTTTTTTATTGGTTTGGCCTGAAACTACTAAAGTACATGTATTGCTCATCAGATGGTGTGCTACGTGGGTCAGTCATAATTATTTTGTCCGTTCTGTTTCTTGAAGCGACACCTGGTTGTTTTTGCTTGAGAAAGCACAAAAGCAGCAGGGAAAGAGGCAGGCTGAATGTGAGATGGTGTGACTCAATTGGAAACGGTCCCTTTAGTTTGCAAAACCTGAGCACTGGCAGCCTCTTTGGTAGGTCATTAATTCCTAGGGTCATCCTGAAGCGGAGTTGTCCGCAAAAGCCTCTGTTAAAACGGAGGAGTTGGGTCTTTTTAGATGCCACAACGCTGTTTCTCTTTTTTATTTAGGAATCTTGAATCCAGATAACATGAATTAGAGGAGGGACATTTAGAAATCCCTTGCATCCCACGGGATACGGACACCCCAGAGATCTTTCAACCACCGGGGAAATCTGAGAGCAATTTCCATCCTAGTTTGGAGAATAAAATATTCATCTTTTCCTTTTTTTAGGGAAAGCAGTAGAGTGTTACTTTGCTACCAAGGTGGGGTGTTCCCCCTGACTTCAATTGTTTCCCGCCTTGGGTCCCCAAATGTTCCTGGACTAAAACTCCCAGAAGGCTTCACCAGGAGCTGTACCGGCCAGGATTTCTGGGAGTTGTAGTCCACAAACGTCTGGGAGACGCAAGGGCGGGAATCAATGTCCTATCCCAAGTCCCCTCCCTGCTGTGACCCTCCACCCAAGCCTCTGTTATAACAGCGTGCCAATAAAGGAGACGATGGTCAGGAGCATAACAATAATGAATGATGCAATCAGAGCTTGTGTCAAGTACAAAGGGCTTAATTAGTGCAACAGGTTCAGCAGAACACCCTGTGAGGTTTCGACACTTTTCCAAGTGGAGAACGAGACTGTGCGACTCCAGGTTGGAAGACTGCCCATCTCTAGTGGTGGAAGGGAGGCAGTAGGGCATTATGGGATAGGCTGTCGTTAAAGAGCAACTGGGAGGAAGCGTTTGCAACCAGATAGGTTCAGAATCATTAGCCCTGGTGGCTAAGCAACAAATTTACAGAAAATGAAATACAGCCCCCCCCCCAACACTGGGGAGGACATTTGAGAATCAGATAAATACAGTAGGACCCCGTATCCACTGATTCATTATCCACTGATTCAGTTATCCACGGTTGGCAGAGGAAAAAAATAATTCAACAGCCACAAAGCAAGCTATTGTCGCAAACAGCAGCTGTAAAGCAAGCTACTGTCACAAATAGTATCTGTAAAGCAAGCTACTGTCAAAAACAGCAGCCATAAAGCAAGCTACTGTCAGGAAACAGCAGTTTTGGGGTGGGTGGGTGGGCGGGCAGGCGTTCTCTCTTATCGACAGTTTTCATTATCCACAGGAAGGCCTGGAACCAATCCCCAGCGGATACCGGGATCCTACTGTAACATTGCATGAACTGCTAAATGGGTCAGATCACAAGCATCTCGGTCTGGTCCGGTTAAAAATCTCCATCGTTCCGTAAAAGAAGCCACAGGCTTGAGTAAGTTGGAGGCGACCTGACAGTATGTAACAACAGGCTTCTGGGAACTGTAAGCCACAAGAGTGCTTGTTTTCATGGGGGAAAATGGACTCAGAAGCAGGTGAACCCAAGTCTTGCTATGCATGCGCATAGTCTAAGGTTCTGAACCCGCTATCTCCAATTAAAGAGATATCACCATGCAAAGGTGAGCAGGAAGACTTTTGTTGTTCTCTTAACCCCGGGAAGCCTCAGCTACTCAGAGGAGACGACACCGGCCTAGGCAAGATGTCAGCCTGTCTCGGGGCATTTTCAGATATGCTGGGCACCTAAAAGCTGCCTTTTCCCCCTAGACTCCTGTTCTCCTCAAACCCCCTCCCCCAATGAAGTCAGTATTTTATGCCTATCGGCAGACATGCCACCTAGGTTCCAGGCAATTTGTTCCAGGCCAATAGGCAGAAATGCAATAGGTAGAGTTCCCCTAGCCTTCCATGTTCAAAGGCCAGATGCAGGGGGGAGGGGAGACAGAGATCTAGTCTCATGCGCTCCCAGAGGCATTTTGTGGGGCCACTGTGAGATACAGGAAGTTGGATTAGATGGGCCTTTGGCCTGATCCAGCAGGGCTCTTCTTATGTTCCTGCTAGGAGTGGAAATACTCGGAGGGGGGGGAGGTACAGTATTTCCACCAGTCGTGGTAGGAAAGATTGGAAAGCCAAGCGTGTAAATCATTTTTTTCCTCAACTACGACTCCCAGTGGCCAAGCTGGCTAAAGGATACCGGGATTTCTAGTCCAGAAGACCCAGACTTTTTTAAAAAGTCTTTTTATTAATAAAGTTCTTCAGTTATGTATATTCATCTTCCTTAAATTTTACATTTTTCCCTTATCATTCCCCCCACCCCAAGTCTATTACTTTCAGTCATTTTCTCCCAGCCAAGGGCACAAAGTTTGAAGCTTCCACTGAACGTCTTTATTCTCTACAGAAGACCCAGACTTGACTAGGATCCTTAGGGCTGCAGTGGGAGTTTGGGACGTGAGGCTGACGCCACGGCAGGCAAGACCTCAGTGCTGCCTGTCACACCCGGGGACCTAATCTGTTGGAAAGATCTGCCCTGTGATCTCCTGGATCTCAGGGCTGGGCTCTCTGGGGAGGGGTAAGATGGCGACTCTTTCCCAGCCGAGTGGTTTTCTTCATTGCACAGGCTGGAGAGAGCTGTGATTCAGCAGAGGTGCCCTCCAGGGAGATGATCCAGGCAAGCAATGGGGCAGAATCGACACCACCGCCACCCTCTATTCTTTATTCTAATCAGGCGATGGCATTTTGCACCTTGTTCTCTGCCTCGCCCAGCTCTGCCTGTCGTAATCGACCTGGATTCCAGGTATGCCAAAGAGCAACTCACCGGGAGACCGAAGGACTAGGAAGGTTCTCTCCCGGCTGGCTTTGTGGCTAAGACAGGAACGGGAGCTTTCCCAAGAAGTATGTCTGTGAAGATTCTCAGTCATCCAGGTGAGTTTATCTGGAAGTTGAGTCATGGCTACTGGACTTCTGAGCTGTTTGGATGAGCAGTGAAACGTTTCTATCTCTCAAAAAAGAAGTCCAGTAGCCATGACTCAACTTCCAGATTCCCAAGAAGTAGCCACCGCAAACACACCTGCTGCACTCCCAGGAGGGAGTTCAGTGCGAGCGTTTACAGTTCGCCATCTGTCTGCAGAATTGGACCATCGTCCGTCCCCCAAAAGCTCACGCTGAAACCCGTGCGTTCAACGGCAAAGGGCCACGGGACGTCTTCGGTGGCCGCCACCAGCTGATGGCAACAGGAGAAGAGGAAGCCCAAACATGAGGTGCTTTGACTCCCTAAAGGAAACCACAGCTTTTGAGTTTCCAAGAGCTAAGCAGGGATGTTGAAGACGGGACATTCTGGAGAGTGGTGCCTCTCCCTCTGGGAACAAGGGCACAAGGTGTCCCGTAAACCTGGACCAAGTCCGAGTTACTGCCCCTCCTCTCATCTGCCCTTGGTCACCGAGCCTTCCCGTCTCTTGAAGAGGCCAACAAAACCGTACGCGGCACCCAGAGCTCGGAAAAACAACCAGCTCCTTGGACTACAACTCCAAGAATCCTTTAGTCAGTGTGAGGTTTGTAGTCCATCTACCCCAAGTCTGGCACAACCTATAAGGAGACCTCAGCCACAGCCCATGTCGGATTTTGGACTCACTTGGCGATGTGCGTCTGAAAGCCTTCCAGTTTTGCTCGAGCTGCAGTCAGCAGTTCATACACTTTTTCCTAAGTTGGAGGGAGAGAAAAAAATCCATAGAGGCAGTTGAAGCGGGGAGAAGTCAAAATCTCGGAGCCTTGGTTGAGTCCCAAAGCAAAGAAGTGCCAGGGCTAGGAAATACCTCCCCCCCCCGGACGAGTAGGGATGTGCACTCTGCACATGCTTGGTGGCGAACTTTATCAGGAGTGAAAGGGAACCAGATCCCGTTGGAATGATTCCTCTCAAAAGTGTCTGCTTAACAGAGGCAAATCACTTGGCCTGCTACGACACCCCCCCCTTCAAGCTTCCGCATCTCCTTTAAGCTCAGTGGCCCTCCTCACACCCAGCAGTGGGTCGATTTACCATCATGGCGGTATTGTTGTGACCTATTCTGACTGCAATGAAGAGTATTTTAGCATGTTTTGGCCTTAGTAGAGGTCATTAAGAGCCATTGGCTTTGCACAAGACTCCCCCTTGGTGGAGATGAGAACTGATAGAAGGGATTTATTGATATGGGTCAAAACACCTACTTACATTTTTTTAAATGTACCAGATCTCACCCTTTTAGATCATATTCCCCCCTCACCCTTAAAGAAGGCTGAGAGGGGATATGATAGTCATGTTTAAATATTTGAAAGGATGTCATATTGAAGAGGAACGGGCTTGCTTTCCATGGCTTCAGAGACTAGGACGCGGGGCAATGGTTTCAAATTGTGGGAAAAGAGATTCCATTTGAACATTAGGAAGAACTTCATGACAGTTAGAGCTGTTCGTCAGTGGAATATGCTGCCACAAAGGGTGGTGGAGTCTCCTTCTTTGGAGGTTTTTAAGCAGAGGCTGGATGGCCATCTGTCGGAAATACTGTGATGGGGGTTCGTGCATGGCAGGGGGTTGGACTGGATGGCCCTTGAGGTCTCTTCCAACTCTATGATTCGATGGTTCTATCTCCAGATCATCTGGTGACCTCAGGCAGACACCACTCTGGTTCAGGTGAAAAGGGATGTGTGTTTTTATGGAAATTAAGACCTGGTCCCACACATCGGGGTGAGTGGGATTTTTTGCTAGGGGTCAAGATACGCCTTTGGGCTGGGACGCACACTCACCTGGACTGCAACCCCGAAATTATTGCCATCCTCAATCCGAGGGACCAGGAGCTGTAGCCACAGAGAAATCTAGAGAGAGAGAGAAAAAAGAGACAAGGACGGCCGTGTGGGTGAGTGCAAACGCAGGAGCCTAATGCTCCCCGAATTGTCGTCCAAAGGTTTCCAGTCCCTGGCCAAGCCTGCTTTGTTGTGCCCATGTGTGTTTTTTTTTTAAACACAGGCAAAGGAAGCTTGTGCAGCCGCTTCCTCCTAAGACCTCACCATGTTGAGTTTCTCCTTGGCCCCTTGGATCTCTGGTTTCACGCGGTTCAGAAGGGCTGTGATCCTCTCGTTGTGGCAGATGGGACCGCATGGAGGGGCTGAAAAGAGAGAAGGGAAGCGTTTTTAAGACCCCGTTGACGTGTTTTTCCTTTGCAGTCTGAGCTGGAGGTATTTCAGACGGGGTATGCCTCCCCCAGAATGGAAGAAGCTCCTCTCCAAGTGGAAGGGGGGGGGGAGAAACTCCAGCTGAAAAAGAGGTCAGCTCAGTATCTGTGCTGCATCATTTTCTAAAATCTTCCGGCCTCTCCCAGGGATGAACTCTTGCACTGTTTTTCTCAGGCTGAACGACAGAGCAACCATGCTTTCTCAAAACCATTTCTGAAAGAAAACACAGTCGCTGTCAGGATCCGGCAAAGGGCCACCACTTTTCTTTACACCAATAAAAGGCCATGGGCTGTTCGACGTGGCAAAACAGGCAGGCGCCCAAGTGGCGAAGCTTTTTCTGACATGGAAAGAAAAGCGGGGCTCATTCAAAATCTATCAGACGGCCCCATATTAATTCCATGGATGGTTTGCTGTTGAATTACGAGTTAAGGAAAATAATCTAGCTTTCCGCTGTGTCAAGTACCACCATCAAATCCCCCTGAAACCTCCGTGCTTCCTGCCTACCTTTATCGTCATCGTCTGATTTCTTTTTTTTATCCTTCTCTTCTTTCCCGGCCTCCTTCTCTTCTTTCTACAGCAGGCGTGACGTGAAGAAAACCAAACGGTAAGACAGAAAACGAATTAATTGGACCAACAAGCTTCTATTTAATGAAGAAAGACAGAGAAATCGCACCAAGAAAGGAGTCAAACTGAATTTTTAGCAGATCCAAGTACAGTAATACAGTAATGCCCTTGATAACGAATTTTTCAGATAATGAATAACAATTTCCAGGTGTAGGGCTGCCTCGGATAATGAATTTTCCCTATGGGCTGCCTCGGATAACGAATTTCCAGCATGCATCAGTAAAAAAGAGTTATCCTGGGCTGCATCATATCTGTACCTTTAAAGTGCCCTTTATAAAGAATTTTGAGCAAAAAAACCAGGTGTCTGTGTCATTTTCCTAGGCTCTGGAATGGATTAATTGGTTTCCCATTCATTCCTATGGGAAACTGCATTTTGGATAACGAATTGCCTCCGGTAACGAATTGCCTCGGAGAATGAATTAAATTCGTTATCCGAGGCACCACTGTAATTAGAGCAGTGCCTCTCCATTCTTGTTTTGCCCAATGCTTATCATGCAACATTTGGTTGCTATCCTTGGTACGGCAAACAAACAGTGCATTTTGCCCAGGGGGGGTATACTCCCTTCCTAGAAGTAATAAATGATGAAACAGACGCTGTCCTACTTTGAGCACACCACGAGAAGACAAAACTCACTGGAAAAGTCAACAATGCTAAGAAAAATGGAAGGCGGCAGAGAAAGAGGAAGGCCAATGATGAGATAGAATTTGATAGAATTACAGGCCTGGTGGATGAGGGGAATGCTGTGGATATTGCTTATCTGGACTTTAGTAAGGCCTTGGATAAGGTCCCCCATGGTATTCTTGCTAAGAAGTCTCCTTCTTTGCTAAGGAGTCTGTTTCTTTGGAGGTTTTTAAGCAGAGGCTGGATGGCCATCTGTCGGGAATATTGTGATGGGGTTCCTGCATGGCAGGGGATTGGACTAGATGGCCCTTGAGGTCTCTTCCAACTCTATGATTCTATGAGATGGATTAACTCAATCTAGGAAGCCACAACCTTGAGTCTGTAAGAGGCGAGCAGGGAAGTTAGTAACAGAACATTTTGGATGGAAATTGTTAGCAGGTTCACCATTGACTAGACATGTGTTGGCAGCATGCAATATAAAATATACTCATGCTGTGGAAATCGAGGGCTTAGCTTCTCCCTTCAGAAGGAATAGGAATCTTTATTGTCATTGCCCCCTTGAAGGAACAACAAAATTTCATGGTTGCTATATTCAACTCATTTAAAACATTCCTGCAAGGACTAAAACTATCCCAGACAGAGGAAGCATACACTCTCAATTTAATTACTCATAAAGACAGGAGCATCTTCTCCCACACAAAAGCCCCAAGGACAGGGAGGAAAAAACTGAGGAGAACTAATTATAAGGAAAAGAAGTTGACCAAAGATTGAGCAACACCTGTCAAAATCTAAATGGGAAAATGAAGGGTGAGGCGGGTATGTTTACTAGTAATCATTGGGACAGGAAAGTCTGGATCTTTATAAACAAGGAGGGCAATATTGATTTTTAAAAAAATTTCTCCTCCCTTCATCCCTCTGGTCTGAAAGAAAGAAGCATCGATAATTTAAAATATGCTAGCAACACCACATGGTGAGCACTCCTGGCTTGAAACAAGTCAGGAATGAATCTGGAAGTTGAGTCATGGCAACTGGAAGCTGTTTCGACGAGCAGCAAAACGTTTCAATCTCTCAAGAAAAAGAAGTCCAGTTGCCATGACTCAACTTCCAGATAAACTCACCTTGGATGTGAGTTTGCCACGTTTTCTACCACGTGGCCCCCCATAAAATAAAATATACATTTTACTTTGATGCGGTACAAAGTTGACTTGGGGTAACAGCCATAATTGGGGCGCATCACGAGAAGAGAAACTCAGTGGAAAAACATATTAATGCAAACAGACCAGAAGGCAGCAGGAAGAGAAGAATGTACTTAAGATGAGATAAGAGTGGTCCAATAAAGGCAGCTGCAGACTCTAATTTGCAGGGCCTGGACAGGGCTCGTAATTATAGGATGCTTGGAGGTTATTATTTCAGTCCAAGATAATGACCCCTAAATGGGGTTTTGAGGGCAAGTGAGGTACTTAACCAGTTTTACCAGTTTTACCACAACAATCCCGACTAAGCTTCCATGGTTGAGCCAGGATTTGAACCTTGGTGCCCAAACTACCCACTACACCACACTGGAAACCACCGGTTCGTAGGGGTGCCATATATCAGAAGCCACCTGGAGTCCTGTGTCCAGTTCTGTGCGCCTCATTTTTAAAAGGATGTTGACAACCTCGAGCGGGTGCAGAGGAGGGTGACCAGGATGGTTGAGGGTCTGGAGGAAATGTCTTATGAGGAGCGGCTTAGGGAACTGGGAATGTTTAGCCTTTCAAAAAGAAGGCTGAGGTGGGATATGATAGCTATGTTTAAATATTTGAAAGGATGTCATATTGAAGAGGAAACAGGTTTGTTTTCCATGGCTTCAGAGACTAGGACTCGGGGCAATGGTTTCAAACGACAGGAAAAGAGAATCCATTTGAACATTAGGAAGAACTTCATGACAGTTAGAGCTGTTCGGCAGTGGAATATGCTGCCACCAAGGAGGGTGGCGGAGTCTCTTTCTTTGGAGGTTTTTAAGCAGAGGCTGGATGGCCATCTGTCAGGAGTCCTGTGATGGGGGTTCCTGCATGGCAGGGGGTTGGACTGGATGGCCCTTGAGGTCTCTTCCAACTCTAGGATTCTATGATAAGCAATTAAATGGCAGGCTAATCCCAAGGTACAGGACACACACACACACACACACACACACACACACACACACACACACACACACA
This sequence comes from Phrynocephalus guinanensis, assembly GCA_037367245.1. Taxonomy (NCBI): domain Eukaryota; kingdom Metazoa; phylum Chordata; class Lepidosauria; order Squamata; family Agamidae; genus Phrynocephalus; species Phrynocephalus guinanensis. The sequence goes on from CM074743.1 coordinate 4,383,794, forward strand.
CACACACACACACACACACACACACACACACACACACACACACACACACACACACACACACCTGCCCCACTCACTTCTCGCTGTTTACGGCGCTCCTCATCTTTCTTTGGATCAGGCACCGGAATGTCCAGATCGACACGGAGTGAAATCAGGTCCGAAACATTGAGTTCAGGGTCCTAAAAAAGGGGGTCAAGAACAAGACTTTGGTTTACATTTGCTTCGCTGCATTCTGAATGGAATTGGGTTTAGAAATTCCACGCAAGTCATGGGGCATCTGGTGTGGCGTGTGTATCCTCTTGGGAAAATTTGTAATATGTTTTCAAGTTGTGTCGTATCTCGGTGGAGGGGGTGACAATGGCTTTTAAAAGTGTCAGATCTGAGGCCTGCTTGCCCTTTTTTGGTCTTTTAAAGATTGCTACGGTTCCCATTTGTACCCACAGAGAGGCACCACAGAAAGGAACGGTGCCCAGGTTTGCAAAAGCACGGATAAATTTAAATCCTCTTGAACACTCACCATTTTAACATGAGGTCTGTCCCCAAACCCTGTCAAATCATGAGTCTCATTCCCCTAATAGTTGTGTGTGTGTGTGTTGTGTTGTTACAGTCGTGACCGACCCTTCGTGACCCCATGTGCATGGAGTTTTTCTTGGCAGGAATACTGGAGTGGCTTGCCAGTTGTCAACAGCACCTGGGATTCCCTGGTGGTCTCCCATCCAAAGACTAACCAGGGCCGACCCTGCTTAGCTTCTGAAATCAGGCGAGATCGGATGTGCTTAGGGCATCTAGGCAGCTTCTCCTAATGCTTAGGGGATCGCAATTTCCATGATTGTTAGGAGGGTGGGTATTTTCGTTGCTATTGTTGTTGAGGGCCAAACTTCCTTCCACAGGACAAAAGACGAAAGGAAGCATAACTGGACAGGTCAGTGGTTTAGGTCTCTGGTTGCAGGGCCAGAGGTCAGGGGTTCGATTCTCGGCTGGGCCTCCTGGGAGAAGAGCCAGCCTGGGTGTCCTTGGGCAAGCTGCATGGTCCCATGGCCACCACAGAAGAAGGAAAATGAGAAACCGCTTCTGAAGACCCTCTAAAAATGGTCGCCATAGATACCCTCTAAAAATGGTCACCATAAATAAAAATGGTCCCCATCAATCAGCATTGACTTGATGGCACATCAGAATTAAGCTGCCTGGGACCATGGCAGAGGTCTCCGAACCAGAGGTTTGCAAGTTCAAATCCGCTCACTGGGCCTTCTTGAGAGGAGCTGGCTATGAGGAACAAATCGAGTCCCTGCCAGCTCTGCAGTTATAAGAGGATGATGAAGATGATGACCATCTTCTTATCTCTTTTTTTCTTGCTATACAGTAGGACCCCCGTATTCACGGATTCATTATCCACTGATTCAGTTATCCACAGTTGGCAGAGGAAAAAAGTAAATAAACAATTCAGCAACCGCAAAACAAGCTACTGTCGCAAAACAGCAGCTGTAAAGCAAGCTACTGTTGCAAAACAGCAGTTGCAAAAGCAAGTTACTAAAACAAAACAGCAGTTTTGGGGACATTTTGGCGTTCTCTCTTATCCACGGTTTTCATTATCCACGGGAAGGCTTGAAACCAATCCCCAGCGGATACTGGGGTCCTACTGTATGAAGCTGTTTGGATGAGCAGCGAAACGTTTCTATCTCTTAAAAAAGAAGTCCAGTAGCCATGACTCAACTTCCAGAAGATACTGTTATTATTCAGGTGACTGGACAGGTAATTGCAGAGACCTTCCAAAAACAAAAACAAAATGTCAGGAGCCCTTATACAGCCTACAGCCACGTCTCAATAACTTCACATAGGATGAGTCACTGAACAAATAGCACTTTTGTGGTGTGGGGGGGAATAAATAAATGGTTATCCAGGAGTTTCAGCATAAACTGGCACCAGCCTCTTACAAAAAGTACACGCACACACCTAAAGGCAGACCCAAACAATGGGTCTATCCATTGCAGTTGCCAATGGTTTTATATTTTTTTTCCAAGGATTTTGTTTGGCTAGTGCCTTAATTGCTGTTTTGTTCTGAGATCAGGACAGCACTTGATGCGCCAGTGGACAAAAAAGACGGATTACAAGAATAAATCCAACCCTGTATTTAATATTTGTATTAAAGCCTAACGGATGCTTTTCCCTACAAGATTTTTCCAAAGTGTCCCCTAGAAGGAACTGGAATTTACTCGGACTTGGGTCTGTAAGTGGCTGCTTGTGTGTATCTGTGTGTGTTATGTGTTTCCAGGCCTAAAACAGCTTGTTGCATCTTTCTCCTCTTCTGATGTACTTTTTTAATTTTCAGAAATGTTGAGCGGGAGGGAAGCCTCTGTTTTCATTCCCCCACCACCCCCATCTTGTCCTTCTGTAACTCAAACTCATGAATGTTTGTTCTGAATTTACATTTATGCCATGGAGAAAACTTGTTTGGTAAGTCTAAGATTGTAGTCTAGAGTAAATTTACACGCTGGTTTCTAAGGATCTTCAGCATTGTCTTATAAAAAATGTAAGGTGCCCTGTTTCCCTTTTAAGGGGAAAGCTGAGATAAAAATATTTTGAATCAATCAGCCACCAAACATTTTCACTCCCAGTCGTTTTGGCCTGTACAGTGGACCCTTGTATAACAAACAGCTTGTATAACATAATATTTGTACAACATAAAAATTCCAGAGATAAGGGAAATTTGCTTAACATAATCGCCTTTGGGGAGATTCCGTACAACATAAAAATGGGATCACTCCGTTTTCAATGCATTCCTATGGGAATTTGTATGAAGGAAAATTTGCTTAACATAATTTCATTTGGGACGAATTAATTCCTTTATACAAGGTACCACTGTATACTTACTCCAATCCATTCATATTTTAGAGGTCTGAAACAGGTTAATCCCTGCAGTAATTTAAACCCATTTATGCTGCTTTTGTATTCATGTGATTGATGGTAATCAATATATTCCTTATGTGGATATTTGGGCTTTTTTCCTTACAGTACTAGCACAGTTTACTTTATTTTACAAACATCCTCGGTCTCTGTCACCACCATGAATTCAATTTTTATGTATTTATTTAATCTATCTGTCTATTTATTTATTTACTTATTTATTTAGCCTTAAAACATTCCATTGCCTGGTACTGTGAGACTACCCTTCCTATCAAGGCCACAACATTACCTTCAGAAAGTTACTCAGCTCCACGATTTTTTCTGGGAAACGTTTAGCGACAAGTTCCTCAGCCTGTGATACAAAGGGGGAATGTATTGGAGATAAGAGCAACCTCAGAACCAAAGTGGAATTAAAAAGTTTGTAAATTAAGATTATAAAAATAAACAGGCAGTGAAACAGATACACATAAAATAACTGAAATGAAAAGTTACCCAAAAAAATCTCTCATTCTGTTTGTGTGAGTGTGTGCGTGCCTGAGGCCTTGGACTGGCACAGCTTGCATTTAAGATGCGAAGAAATCCAAAGGCATTTTAGTTTTCCACATTTTTAATTAAATTATGATGCTTCATGATCCAAAAGCAAAAGTTTGCCCTCCCTATGAAAAAAATCCAGAAAAGGGGTACCAGGAGAGCATACGGCATAAGAATTAGGAATTGGTCTCTTAAATGTGTAAATACATGGGCTCTGCACTCTGCATATGATCAGAAGCTAGGATGACCGTTCCTATGCTTTAGAGAGAGTTAAGCCAGGACACAGCAGGCAGGGACCAAAGAATTATAACCCCCCTTTCTGTCTGGGGAATTAAAAAGGTAATTCCCTATTCTTTATGATTCGGACTTGGTGCAAAAGTCAGGGTGGGTGGAGGACACAAAGCAGAGGAGAAACAAGGAAATTCCTTTTCTAAATATAAAAATTAGTGATTTAATCCTGGAGGTCTCACTCACCTGGGCTCCGAGTTTCTCTTTGAAGGAGTTCACCTGGAGGATGGAGGGAGAGCAAAAGAGAAAGAAGAAAGGAGTGAGGAAGGCGGCCTGTGAGAGCATGGCCACCCGGGCAGGCTGCCAAGGCTCTTGGGTGTTGTGGTCACCCGATCCCGCCATGCACCTGTTGGACTGACCGCCTGGCTGACAATCTGGCAGGACGTAACACAAACACAAGGTGACTGACAGCTCTCCCGGTGGGCTATCCATCACGCACACATGCACATGAACACGCACGCACGCACACACAAGCACACACACACACACACACACACACACACACACACACACACACACACACACACACACACACACACACACACACACATCTTTTCACATCCTTCACTTCTTGAACCCATAACCCCCACCACCCCCAGGGGTGTGAGTAAAAATCATCTTTCCAAATCGGGGTCCATCTTGCATGCCCCCTCACCCCCCCTTCTCCTGCCTCCCCCCCCTCCCGCCTCCGCGTTCTCCAAGACTGCAGGAATCCAACCGGTGAAGCTCTCCGCCTGGACCCCCTCCCCGCCATTCCTCCACTCCGAAGGGAATGCCAATACCAGGAAGGGAACCCTGGTGGATTTCAGCCTGCCCCTGGAGCTCAGCCTGATTGTTCAAGCCCAGGAGCCCCTTGGGTCTTGTCTCCTGGGCAGTCTTCCTCCTTTCCTTCTCATAAGACACTCTTCCAGGCTGATGCCCCACAGGTTAAGCGTACAAGTACACACACACACACACACAGCGATCTCCCCTACAAAGCGTGTTATGGGCTCAGAAACACAACTGAGCAATCTTCCTTTCCCTCTCACACTGATGCCCCACAGGTTAAGCGTACAAGTACACACACACACACACACACAGCGATCTCCCCTACAAAGCGTGTTATGGGCTCAGAAATCTCACCCCCGCTCAACCTGAGCAATCTTCCTTTCCCTCTCATAAGACACTCTTTCAGGCTGATGCCCCACAGGTTAAGCCTACAAGTACACACAGATACACACAGATCTCTGTTACAAAGCGTGTTATGGGCTCAGAAATCTCACCCCCGCTAAACCTGGGCAGTCTTCCTTTCCCTCTCATTCAGTACTCTCTTTCGGGCTGATGCCCCACAGGTTAAGCGTACACACACACACACACACACACACACACACACACACACACCGATCTCCCCTACAAAGCGTCTTATGGGCTCAGAAATCTCCCCCCCCCCCCAAAAAAAAACAACCGGATTTACCAGCGCTTCACACTCCGGAGTGACTTCCAAAGTTGCCATGCTGCTGTATATAAATGCTCCTGCGGCTCCTGGGACGTGAGCCTTGAAGTTTGGAGGTTGCCCCCTTGCAGACGAACCCCCCAAAAAACCCGAGAGGCAGGCGTGGGAATGCAGGCGCCAGGATCGAGTCCCGCATGAAGAAAGCGAAAACGAAAGGCGAGGCAGGGGGAGGGAGGAGGCAACTGGCGTAAAATCGCAATTATTAATCTGGACTCGGGACTTCCCACTGCACGGAGGAGGAGGAGGAGGAGGAGGAGGAGGCAAAGGGAAGCGAGGGCGGCTTCTTCTCGGGAGACGGGCCCTCCTTCCCTAGGACGCACCAGGCAGCCACCCAACAGGTTGAGCCTCCCTCCGCCAGCGCCGACCGGCAGGGTGGAGAAAACGTCACCGGTTGGACGTCTGCCTGTTGCTTTTAAAGAGAGCCCAGCCAGGATGATCAGCGCTCTTGAAAGGCTTGCCTGCAGAGGAGGGGCAGGAATCTGCCCTCCCATCATCCCCAGGATGCAGCAGCCACGCAACAGGGGGAGCCAAATTTAGGCTGAAGATCAGGTGGGGGGGGGGAAACTTCCTTGTTAGAGCGGTAAGACAACAGAACCCAGGAATCCAAACTTCGGCCCGCCTGATGTTTTGGACCACAACTCCCAGAATTCCAAGCCTGTATTTCCAATGGCAAAGGACTGTGGGAGTTGTGTTCCAAAACATCTGGAGGGCCGGAGTTTGGACATGTTGCTGCTTCGAGGGAAATGTAGGCAATTCCGTCTGCCCGATCTGCCTGGATCTGGATTCCAGCAGTGAGCAGGGGGTTGGTTTGGATGGCCTTACAAACCCCCTTCCAACTTCATGGTTCAGGGATCAAAACAAATGCCAAGTTTGCTTCAGGGAGCAGGCAGAAGGATGTGGCCACTGCTTGACTTGCACGCTTAGCTCAACTTTGGTCCAAGATCAGGGGTTCACACCTAACCACCCTGTGAGGCTGATGAGTTTGTGGTTACTCGCTATTCTTTATGATTCGAAGTCAGGTCTCTGTTCCTTAAAGGAGCATAATCTGAAGCAACACGACAAAATCTCAAAGAGGTAATTAAGAACATCCAGAGTTGCCATTGAAGATGCCTATGTTATCCTCCAGATGAAAAACATGTTTTAGGCCTAGTTTTAATAAATAAAATATACAGTGGTAACTCAATTTATGAATTTAATCCATTCCAAATGCCTGCTGTTAAGCAGAACTACTCTTAAATCGGGGTACCTTTCTAAAAAATTTAAAAAAAAACAGTTAAAAAATTTTAAAAATGAAAAAAAAATATTTATAAGTCAAGCATACCATATCTAAAATTTGCAAGGTGGCAGTTAAAACGCCAACAGTTTTCCCGCTCTTAAGTCAAATTGCTCTCAAGTCGAGCTGCTCTTAAGTCGGGGTATCGCTGTATTTTTAATCCTGCTTTCCCTCAAAGGAGCTTAGTTAGGATTGTGGGGATAAGTTACCCCTTTCCCCCTCCGTGCCATCTTCACAACAAGCCGGTTCCCTAGTTACACCAAGAGTGACAGCTTCCAGACTACACAGAGCTCTAGCGCAAGGAAAAACCCTCTTCACTCATGATGAGCAGATGCCAGCTTGCAAAGCGAGGGGCGGGGGGGGGGGGCAGGCATCCTGAAGGCAAAGAACATTTTACAGCGTTTTATAAAGCAAAAAGCGAATATCCTTGTGCTTCCTGAAAGGGCCCTATCAAGGAAACAGCCAATAAACAGAAACACAAAAAGGCCTCAGGAAGAGCCCAGCAGCCATGTTTGGACACAACAAACCCCCCCCCCAAAAAAACAAAAAAACGCTGGCACGAAATGGAAGCCTGGTGATCTCTGATAAAGAGCACAAGTTTGGAGGCAACACCAAGTGTGCACGGGCAGCTGACATTAAGCAAATGTTCTATGCGTCGAGTTGGGGAGCAAAAGAGAAAAAAAGAAATCCTTGTGTGATCACTAGTAGGTAACATCCCAGCCCAACATGTTCCACAGGATAATTCTGCATCTTACCCAAGAGCCACACCTGTTTGCCAGGCTGGCAGGAAAAAACTTCCTGAAAATTGGCTTGGCCTTCAAACTGCCAAGAGGGAAGGAGGAAAAAAAAAACACCCCAGAGAGGATTTTCACTGTTTATTGGGTAGATTTTTTGGTTTCGCTTTGTTAAAAACAATTGACTGCACAACGGTGGGTTGTAGCTCCTTTGTGCTGAAGCGGGGTGGGGGGAAGTTGTTTTTAACAGGCTCAGAGTCACACTGCTGTAACACCGCACAATCCAACAGATGCACAAGAGAAAAAAAAATAACCAGGGCCTTCACCGTTTCCTTTGTCTGGAAAAAAACTATGAAGTAAATTCCTGCAGAGAGAAAACAAATCCTTGACAGAGAAACATTTATTTTTCCCTTTGCTGATTTTAGCATATTAGATTAGATAGATAGATAGATAGATAGATAGATAGATAGATAGATAGATAGATAGATAGATAGAGTATATAAAAACACCACATTAATTTAAATCCTTCTGGGGTGGAGGGAATCATTTTTTATAGAACTAAGCCACTGGATTAGCCCCTTCATATAGGAAAGGGGTAGGGCAGGCATGTCCAAACTTCGGCCCTCCTGATGTTTTGGACCCCAACTCCCAGAATTCTAAGCTTAAATTGCCAATGACAAAGAACTGTGGGAGTTGCGGTCCAAAACATCTGGAGGGCCAAAGTTTGGACATGCCTGGGGTAGGGAATATATGACTCTCCAGCAATTGGACTACAGTTTCCATCGTCCTTTGTGACGGGGTATATTAGGAGATACTGCAGCGGAGTATGAAGGAGAGCACATGTTCCCTAACCCTGATACAAAGCTAGGCTTTTAAGGTCCGGATTCGACCTCAACGTCCGTCTTGACCCCAAGGAACCACACAGACACATGACGGGAAGACGGAGCCGTGGAAAGGACACTTTATTATTATTATTATTATTATTATTATTATTATTATTATTATTATTATTATTATTATTATTATTATTATTATTATTATTATTATTATTATTATTATTATTTCTTTGGGTCTCACGGGCAGGCGGTCTGGGCTTCTCGAGACGTGTTCAGTTCCGCTTCTTGGACTCTGCCGACGGCCCTTTGGCAAACAGTCCGGCCCCTGGCCTCCCTGGCGACCACCGCCAGCGATACCACCCGCGGTAGGTGAGGTACCAGCAGAGGGTGGCAATGGCGGCTCCCACGACCTTGTGGCTGTATTTGTAGAGGTAGACCACGGTGCAGGCCAGGAGGAAGTTCCACAGCGCCAGCAGGAGGACGTTGAGAAGAAAGATGAGGCGCAAGGGTACCCCGGCGGGGTGGCCCTGGGCCAGGTAGCGCCGGAAGACCGAGGTCTCCTCCACCATCAGAAGGCAGCAGAACGTGAGCAGGAACGTGTGGCCGGAGACGTCGTAGCCGTGCCACTTGTGGCCCTTGTGGAGGCAGGTCCACTTGTCAGGAAGGGGGTTCACCAGGATGCCCTCGGGCATGGGGTCGAAACAGTAGCCGGTGAGGTTCTCAATGAGGAGGAAGCTCTCCGTGGCACCCAGCCACAGCCCGGCCCCGACCGCCAGGCGGCTGAGGTGGCGTACGGTGAGCAGGACCCGGTGCGTGGCAAGGTAGACCACGGGAAGGATGAAGCCCCCTAAGAAAATGCAAGTCCAACCCCAGGCGGACCTGACAAATTTTCTGTGAGGGGAGATAAAAAACAGCGGGGAAGATGAGTCGGTAAGAGTAGGCAGCAGAAAAGAAAGCCCATCGTCCACCCCATCTGCACCCCTTTTCCCGGATGGAATCCATTTCCCAGGTTCCGAGAAGAAACGGAGAGAGCGTGCAAAGTAGTCCTCAAAAGACCTACATAACTCAGATGCACAAGCCCTGTTACCATGTAAAGGTTCTCCCCACACATGAGTGTTAGTCGTGGCCAAGTCTAGGGGTGGTGCTCATCTCCGTTTCAAAGGCCAAGAGCCAGTGTTGTGCAAGTCTGTGGCCACGTGACTGGCATGGCTGAACATATTTCTGCACATGGAACAGTTTACCTTCCCGCTTTTTACAGCGGAACCTATTTATCTGCTTTCATTTGCATGTTTTCGAACTGCTAGGTTGGAAGGAGTTGCAGTTAACAGTGGGAGCTCACTCCGCCGCGTGGCATCCGGGATTCGAACCGCCAAGCTGCCGACAGTTTGTGAGCTCTAGCCTACTGAGCCACCACGCCCCTTACCAAGTAAGTACTCTCTATATGGCACTCTCGGATATACAGAATCCAAATCCTTGTCTCTTGATTTAACCTTAAAAGGTTGAGCAGGCTTTTCTGCAGCTGTGTATATCCCAGGTTTGGATATGACAATTTTCATCCTGTGTGGTTATCAGTAAATTAAAAATATATATTGCATTTGTGTTTTGTTTGGCACCATGGGTTTTGTCTCTTTTTAGATTTCTGAGCACTGTCTTTCTCTGGATGTTTTGGACAACTTTTGCAGAGTAAGGGAAAAGCACCCGCTAAAGGGCATCGCCAGGCATTCAGATATAGGATCTGATAGTTGTTGTGAGTTTTTCGGGCGGTTTGGCCGTGTTCTGGAAGTTTTTCTTCCTGACGTTTTGCCAGATTCTGTAGCCAGCATCTCCAGTGGGCAAGTACCTCAAGGAGATATCCTTTGATTTGTATTTGTATTCTTGCATGGAGCAGGGGATTGGACTGGATGCCCTTAGAGCAGGCATGTTCAAAGTCAGGCCCGGGGGGGCCAGATGTGGCCCGTTTGCAAATTTTGAGTGGCCCGCGGCCTCTTCTCACCACCAGCTCAGCCTGTCATGCATCCCCGCCAGCTGGCCCTTCCCCATACCAGATGGAGGCATCAGCTTCTGTCCACCAACACCCAGCCACATTCCCAGCCTACCCACCCCCAGCTCCGTTGCTGCAGCCTCCTCCCTTCCTCCTTGCATGTTATAGAGACTTGTCCAAAGCCCGGCCCGGGGGCCAAATGTGGCTGAATGGTCGGCCCCCACACATTTTCACCTCGCCAAATCTGGCCCTCCTTGCAAAAAGTTTGGACACCCCTGCCTTAGAGGTCCATTCCAGATTCAGCATTCTGATTAGTTAGACCAGTTTGAAACACCCGAGTTTCCGTGCCTGTGGGAATTCAAACCCTGGTTGCCAGAATCTTAGTCCGTCACATGAACCACTACACCACACCGGGCGGTATCACTAAAACTATCCACAAATACAAGCCCCCGTATCTTGACGCTTGAAACCTAGACCATCTGAAAAGAATGGACAGCAGAATATGGGATCCGTAGGAAATGGCACGGCTCAAGGCCTTTCTAATGTACAATATACCTTGGCCTGTTTCACACCGACAGGTGTGGGCAGGACAGCTGCGGTGCAAATTTGCTACGCCGACCTTCAAATGTAGAATTTGTTTTTCACCAAGGAACAACAGTGTGTGACCCTACAGAGGAACCCCGCCGTCCTTCAGAGGGATCCCTAGTTACCCAGGTAGATTTATTTATTTATTTATTTATTTGTTAGACTTATATCCCGCCCATCTTCCCAGGGGGAACTCTGGGCGGCTAACAAGAATAAAAACAAGAAGTAAGACACCGGACAACGGAGAAACAAGATGGCAGCGGGCCCGGGCAAAGGGAGGGAAAGAAAAAAAAAAAGGGGGGGGGAAGCAGGATGCAAATGGAGTCGGAAAAGTTTGGTGGGCAAGACAACAGATTTGGCGCCGCAGCAAATATTTCCTGTGCCTCCAGAAAGATCTCTGGCATCCCAGTAGCACAGGCATGTCCAAACTTCCGACCTCCAGATGTTTTGGACCACAACTCCCACAGTCCTTTGCCACTGGAAATACAGGCTCGGAATTCTGGGAGTTGTGGTCCAAAACATCAGGAGGGCCGAAGTTTGGACATGCCTAGAGTAGCACTTCCCTCAAATGCTCTCCACCCACCCACCCCAGACACCCAGGCCGCCAGACTCACATGTTAAAAAAGTTGTGATGGTTGGCAAAGATCGCCCGCGGGTTCACGTAGAACTGAAGGAGGGGCCCAAAAATGACCACGGCCGCCAGCCAGACATGGTAAGCGCGCCGGAGGCACGGCACGCCCAGCAGCCAAGCGTACTGGTTGCTCCAGAAATAGACCAAGCCCCGGCAAAGGGCTTGGGCCCAGCCAGCCGCCGTGGCCAGGAGAGAGGAGGGCTTCTTGGATCCAGATCTCTCTGCCATCCTCCCAGGTTAGCCCCCCTGCCCGAGGGTACCCTGGAAATGCTGGGTGACCCTGCCCCCTCCTCCGCCTGGAGAGGAAGGGGAAAAACGGGTGGCTGGAAAAACGTCACCCGAAAAGTGACGCCGGGCGACAGCTGTAGGGAGGGATTGCCCTGGAGTTTGGAATGAACAGCTGATTCGAGAGGAGAGGAACGGCATGGCCAAGGGATTAGAGGGCAGAACTTGGGACAGCTTCCTTTTTCCCCCCTGGAAGACTACATTTCCCAGAATCCTCTCGCCAGCACGTGCCAGGTAGAGAATTCTAGGAAGCGTAGTCCCCTCCAGGACCAAATTGTTATTTTATGGAGGGCCTTACTCTTTGAGCATGTTGAAAACCAAAGTGTTCCCTCTTTAAAAAAAAAACTTACACACAAACCGGCGCAGAAAGAAAATTTCAGCAACTTTTATTGACACCAACAGGAGTTTGCAGAGAGAGATGGAAGTGGCAGGCCGCCCTTCGGCAAGGGATGCCCCCCCCCACCTCGCCAACCCATCTTGTATGTATAAGAAGCAACCCTTCTCTTCCAAGGGCCCAGAAAGAAGGCTTTCTCTTTAAACTGAGAAACTAAACTAAGATCTCTCCCCAATCTATTCCAAACTTAATTACAGGACCCAGCCTAGTCTGAGTTCATTTATTAAGGATAAACCTTGTGTCCTGGGTGACGCCTGACAAAAAAACAAAAAACCTTCTTCTCTCCCCTTTACATCCACAGGAGGGATGGAGGAGGAGAGAGGACTTACAGCCGCCTCATTTCAAACAGAAAGTAAGTGACACTGATTTATCTGGAGATATCCCCCAAACTGGGGCACAGCTGGGCCACCCTCGCCTGGTTTGGAAAAGGGTGCAAAACCCAGGCGATCTTCACAAATTCCCCTCCTCAAGAAACCTGATGCTTGAGAAGATTAGAACGGGATCCGGGGAGCGAGTGACGGGCAGAGCTAGAGGACTGAAGGTGGTGCGTGTGTTTATGTATGGAGGGAAGAGATTCGGAAGCAAAGGAAAAACATCAGATGGACAGAGCAGAAACAAACCAAGGGATGCAAGGAAGAGCTGGACGCTCATTGGATGAGAAGGCCTCTGGACAACCCAACTGGTCCTCCTGAGATAACCCGCAAATTCTCTTTCCCCCTTCTCTCCTGCACATACACACCCAACACACACGGTGTGGGGTGCCAGTGGTGTCCAAACTTCGGCCCTCCTGATGTTTTGGACCACAACTCCCAGAATTCCAAGCTTGCAATGCCAATGACAAAGGACTGTGGGAGTTGTGGTCCAAAACATCTGGAGGGCCAAAGTTTGGACACCACTGCCCTTGAAGATCTTCTGGATTTCAGATGGGAGATGTGTACTGCATGGCTATCGCAAAGGAAAGGAGAACCTTCATCACCCCTGAGGAAACCCTTTCCCTGGAAAAGAGAGGAAGATTGACCCTTGGAGGAGGAAAAACGAAAACCCACACCTGAAAGTTCCCAGTTCAAAAGTTGCACTTTGCGGCTGCAAGGAGCCACTGCAGAAGAAGAGTGTACGATTCAATGGCTTGCTTGGACCTGAACTAGAAATTCTGCCCACTGGACTGGGAAGAGGAAGGTGGGCAGAGCAAGCCCCCCCCCTCTTGCAAAGTCCACTTCATGACCCGCAGAACCAGGTGGATATTTGGAAAGGATTAAAAAGGAGTCCATGCTTTCTTATCTTATCTGAAAAGCCAGTCAGCCGGTCTCACCTCCTGGGACGCTTGCGGGAGGACAGGCCGCATCCCTACGGCTCCCCAAATCCAATGAAAACCCACAGATGGTGGAGCAGCTTGGCTTTGGGTCTGTCCATAATTTTGATTCCCATCCTTTACAAGATCCCCAAGTGGTACATTACAATCTCAAAAAAAGAATCTAGCGCACCCACCCAGAAATGATACCGGGGTGGGTGGGGAAAAAAAAACACACAAGGTTTTGATTTACTCTTCCGTCTCTAAATTCTGCTGCCGAATTCCGTGGCGATCAGGCCGTGATCAGACGCTCCTAATCAGGAAGACCTGCCTGTGGGGCGACTGCCCTCCTTCAGCAACTGCCTTGTTGATTTGTCAGGACTGAGGATGTGTTACTGGAGAGGGGAGGGGCTGCACTGGGAGCAAACCCCTCCCACTCTCCCCCCCACACACAATCCCAGGCCACAGGGAGCACAGATGTCTCTCCCCTCGGCTGCAGCAAGTCCAAAACTGGAGAATTGGGGTGTGTGGGGGGGCGAGCAGCAGGGAAGTTCTACTTGTCGGAGACCCCCGAGGAGGTGTTGTGTTTGGCGCCGGGGAGCTGCTCGAGGTCGTCTTGATCGTATTCGGTTTGGTGGTATTCCCACAGCCGGATATTCCCATCCCACTGCCGGGAGAAAGAGAAAGAGTGTGCGTGGGTGAGATATTAAGCATCCCCACTGAAATATTACATTCCAACAGTACCCAAAACCTGCCCTCTTCCTCTTTTCCGTAAAAATCTCCAGGGAATCTCTCCTGTTTTTACAGGAGAAGATGTTACACGCTCCTCCGCATGCAAGCCGCATCCTGCTCCTTCTGCACCTCAAAAATGAACACCCAGACACTTCCAGCTGTGACCGCCCATCTTTCTCAGGCCCCTCAAGGCAAACACGGAGCCTGCAGAGATTCCGAGGGTTGCAAAACTACCCCTTAGATTTCAGAGGTTTGGCCTACACTTCAAGTTCAATGCATATCTTGGCTTTATCCCAGTACAGTCACCCCTTGCCATTTCGCAGTCCAGGTACTGCAGTCCCACTATATTGCGGGATCGCAGTACCTGCAACTTGAGGCTGCGCGGGGGGGGGGATCGCATCGCCCCCGCCGCCCCCTGGGCCCCTCCGAGAAGTCTCGGAGCCGCGCGGGGGGTGGCAGGGGGCAATGCGATTGCTCCACGCCTCCCCCATGCAGCCCTGAGGCTTCTTGGAGGAGTGCGGGGCAGTGGCGTTGGGCGCCGCCCCGCAATCTCCATTGAAATGCATTGAGTCAATGCATTTCAATGGAGAAATTTTCCCCACTGGAATGCATTGAGCCAGTGTATTCCAATGGGGAAAATTATCTCCATTGAAATGCATTGAGCCAATGCCATTTCAATTGGACGGCGGGAGGTCCGATTCCCCTGCTGCCCGGCGCACGCCGGCGGCGGCAGGGGGATCTGATCTCCCCCCCGTCCCTCAGCCCCCCCGACCCACTTCCGCATATCACGGATTTTCAGGCATCGTGGGTCGGGTGGGTCCCTAACCCCCACGATAGGCGGGGGCTTACTGAAGTGGGACCAAAGGCAGTTCATAATAGGATTTTTTTGGGGGGGGTGACACTGTGGGGTGGGGTGGGGAGGAAGTACACCAGGAAAAAAAGCACAGCATCCACCTGTCCCACCCCCTCCACCTTGGAAGCCATTCCGCGGCCAAAAACCTGCCTGAATAAAAAGATATTTGCCGGGTGGAAGGAGGAATACTGGGATGTGAGGGGCATCCTAGGCTCCCCTAGAAGGGAGGAGTTCCACAGCCTGGGAGCAGCCACTGAGAGGATGATGAAATTGAAAGACTTCCTCTGACCAGACTTAACATATGATTTGCAAGAAACTCACAAGAGTGAGAAGTGGGGGGTTATTTTGCCAACTCCTAAATGTACCGTAAGCCACCTGGATGTTCGTTAGATCTAAATTCAAACCTCTGCACCAGAAAAAGAACACTCAATCATAATATCCTCTTTGCTGCCCACTCAAAGGCAGGTGGTAGGGTGGGCATAGGGAACTCCTTCCCACTATATGGGGGAAACCCTCTTGTCTCCTCAATGGACTCTAGGGCTGGGAAAAAAAGAGGAGGCAGGAGGCAAATAAAACTCCAGGGTAGATGGATGTGGTTCAGCAGAACGGATTTCCCAGGTGGGTTTGTAAGGCAGAGGAAAAGCAGTCAAAACCAGGGACTGGAGACATATTTAATTGCTTCGGTTTGTTTGTATTTCTTTGTTGTGAACCGCCCGGAGTTCCTTCAGGAAGATGGGCGGTATACAAACCTAATAAATAAATAAATAAATAAATGTGCTGGCCAGACTGTGGCCTCTGAACTAGGAGCTACCCCCCCCCCCAGGTCCTCTGCTCCCCTGTCAATACTTGCCGAGCTACTGACGATTTTCTCTTCGTAGGGGTGCCAGCTGACGTCCCGGACACAAGCTTTGTGATTGGTGAGCTTCGTCACAATACGGCCGCTCAGGAGGTCGTACACTAGAGGAGGAGGAGGAGGAGGACAAAAAGACACGAGGTGGAAGCGTTCCCAAAATATTTATTCCCTGATAACGTTTATGTCCTACCTTTCTGATGTCTGGAGTCTTTGAGTCTGGAGCCAAGACTCAAAGACTCTTAACTTAAAACCGATTTAAATATAGAAATTAAAAACATAAGCATTAAAAGCAGAGATCATGCCGCCTCTTGTTAAAAATAACACCTTTCATTCCAGTCCAATTGCCAAGTGCTTGTCAAAAAAAAATACACCCCACCCCCAGATTCCTCTCATCAATTGTGCCTTCGAGATGAAAAATTTCTGGAAATTTTGAAGCTCAGGAAAAAAACTTTTTTTCTCAATTTTTTTCAGGGGAAACTGGAATTTTTTGGAAAAATTTAAAAAAAATGTTACATTAGTATTCCCCACTCCCTTTTACAGCTTGAAAGTCATTCTGTTACTTTAGTAACATAATAATTTAAGGGGGGGAATGTATAGAAGGAAGTGGGATAAAGTTTCAATGAACGGGCATGAAATTTAATCAGAATCATTTTTGTTGCTCTGTATTTTCTTCCAGTGTTTTGAGGCCTAGTGAAGAGGACAGAACAGAACCAAACACACCCACCCAAAAGCAAAAACAAAAGTGAATTTTTTTTCTTTTTCTTGCGACAATAGCAGCACAGGAAGAAATGCATCTTGTTCTAGCATTGGAGAGTTCAGTTTGTAACCTAGGACTTGTTTGTCCTCAGTGCACAGAAATTAGAATAATCTGATACGATGCATACTTTTATTTAGAAATAATTTAGAAAATATTAGAACACCCTGTCTTAAAATATTTTATTCATGATGTGAAAATAAAACATTCCATAATCATTTTTTCTTTTTTTTTTAATTTTTCCAAATTTTTTTGTTGGAAAAAAAGCCAAAAGTCTTCCAGGGAAAAAACTCCCCCCCCACCCCCGATTTTTTCAGGTTTTTTCCCAGGCCTTCACATCTCTATGCCTTCCTGAAGTTGCTTCCTGGTCTGGTCCCCACCCCTCCACCCCTCAGGAATTGTGGATAGCCTCTTTCACACACTTTCTCTCTATCACCTCGGAACTTGCATGGGTCCTCTCCAAGCTTAGAACCACTATCTATTTGCAAAGCAGCACCAATGCGTGTGGCACTTTAAAAAGGTTCCCTGCCCAAGGCATTTGTAGTCATGAGTTCCACACTGGAGAAACCAAAAAAGTTAATACGCATAGCGCTGAGACAAGCCATTGGATGGTGACAGCTACACAGGCTCAGTTGTAGTCTTAATTATACGCTCAAAGCAGCCTCCCATAACCAGGGGCTTTCAAGACAAGTTGCATCTGCAGCATCACCAGTCAGGGATTGGGGAGCTGTAACTTCACAGGTTTGGATGCACGGGAAAAAGGGAGAAAAGGAGAGTCTGGGAGGACAGCCAGGGGAGGGCAGGATGTGCACAAATTAATAAAGCAAAATGTTCTGCTTATATACTGCCCCATACCACTACAAGTAGTCTCTGGGCGGTTTACAATTTTTAATTACAGTGTGCAGGCTACACATTGCCCCCCTAGCAAGCTGGGTACTCATTTTACCGACCTCGGAAGGATGGAAGGCTGAGTGAACCTTGAGCCTGCTACCTGGGATTGAACCCAGGTCGTAAGCACAGTTTTACCTGCAGTACAGGCATTTAACCACTGCGCCACGAGGCTCATGACCTCCCCACAAACTGTCCCTCTAATCCACCTCATCCCATTCTGCTCCTCCTTCTTCTGGGGCCTCCAAAGGGCCGACTTCTACACCACGGCAGCTTTTACGCCTGTCTTGACTGGTGTTAAGGGCTCTCCTCTTAGACGCCTCGCCACTCCAAGGCTCAATTCTCTGTCCCAGGGCAATGCCTTCAGAGTGCTGGCAGACATGTAGGGTTGCCCTTCCGGGTTCAACGAGTGTGGAAATGCCTCAGCCCACCCACCCCCAACCTTCCCCCGCCGCCCGCCGCCCGCTGTGCCTAGATCACTTACCCACCACCTTCCCCGTGGAGCAGCCGCTGTAGATGTACTGCTGTCCCGTGCTGTGCGCCGGCGAGAATCGGCAGCGGATGAGCGTGTGGAGCACTCCGTGGCCCCGATATGTCATGAGGGAGGTGTCACCGGGAAGTTTGGATTTGCGTTGTGCTGGAGGAGGGAAGAGAAGGATCCATGAGGCCTGGATGCCCCCGTGTTTTTCTCCATCTAGAGCAGGCATGTTCAAACTCTGGCTCTCCAGATGTTTTGGACCACAACCCCCCCAGTTCTTTGCCACTGGCAATCTAAACTTAGAATTCTGGGAGGTGTGGTCCAAAACATCACGAGGGCCGAAGTTTGGACATGCCTGACTAGAGGGCAGGCACTGGGTGGGAGATAACTATAGTTCTTCCAGGCCTCCACATCTTGGCTCCGAACGTGTGTCCGTAAAAGCGACCCACCTTTTTTGGGCACCTGCTGCCACCGATAATCCCAGTTTTGCTGGGTAACAGCTTGGCGAGATGCTTCAAGCCCCTCGTTGCCCGAGAACCTCCTCATGTCCCACAGCTTAATCGTCTGGTCCTTAGAATTAGAGATGAGATACCGGGCATCTCCCTAGGGGAAAAAGGAGAGGAAAAGAATTGGAGAGGGGGGGATGTTCACACTTTATGGTGCTGCAGGAATGACCTCGGCAGCAGGGAGCAGCCGGAAGGGACGACTCACTCCAGTTAGATGTTGAGCTTATGTTTCAGCTTCTCTTGATTCTCTTAATGAGCATATGACACTTTTGGGATCTTCTATGTTGTTTGCTGCGACATGAGTGTGGTGAAAAGGGTAAAACAAGGATAAATACTCATGAGTGTGTTTTGAATAGCCAATCACCAAGCTGGTGGGAGTGGTTAAGAATGTTATATATTGGAACCTAATGGGTGATGGGAGAGTTCAGTTTGTGTTAGAGCTGAGAAGAGTTCAGTTCAGTTCAGAGAGCTGAGAGTCGGTTTCGATTGTCAGTTGGGTCAGGTGGGAGATCCTGCCACTGAAAAGGGTCTGGTTTATAAAGGAAACACAATATTATAAGAATTCGTGTTTGTAATACAATAACATCGGCTAAAGCTATCATAATACTGAGCATCTAATTGTAAAATGATAAACGTTTCATGTTTTGTTTTAAAACTATATAACCTGGTGTAACTCTCTGTCTCAAATACAAACAAGTGCCCAGTTAATCTGGTGGTGGCAGTGAGTGAAAACCCAGTGTGTGTAAGGGGCACGTCACAATGAGTACCAAGCAAAGTCCAAATAAACAAAAGAAAACAAAACATGTGGTGCCTCAATGACTATTCTATTCTAATGTGAGCTTTCACTGACACATCCATCAAAGCTCACATTAAAATAGAGCAGTTATTATTTGAGATGCCACATGTTTTTGTCTTGTTTCGCTTGTTATTATTTGAGATGCCACATGTTTTTGACTTGTTTTGTTTTGCTTCTTTGGATTTTGTCTGGGATACTTGCTACCTCTTTCCAAACTGCTACATGAGTCTTTGTGAACAACACTCCACTTTCCAAGATGCACAGAATCAAACCCAAGAGGTCCGGGTATAACAGGGCAGGCGGCCTGCAGATGCATGTTGTCTGTGAGTTCCGAGTTAAGCACTGACAAAAGCACCATCAATTTAAAAATAATGTGTATATTGCACCTTGCCGCTAAAAAGGACCCAGGCATTGCTAGTGGAAACACCCCAAGCACCT
The DNA here is from genome assembly GCA_037367245.1 of Phrynocephalus guinanensis. Classification (NCBI taxonomy): domain Eukaryota; kingdom Metazoa; phylum Chordata; class Lepidosauria; order Squamata; family Agamidae; genus Phrynocephalus; species Phrynocephalus guinanensis. Next base: position 4,403,308 of record CM074743.1, read on the forward strand.
TTATTGAGAGGGTTATTGCAATAAAATCTGGATCCTAAATAGTAGCAGCAGTTTATTTAAGACTGCAAACAGCTGAGGAATCTGGGGCCAACGAGACCCCACTATCATCAATCCAAAGCTGCCACAAGTGGTTTCAAAAGGAAAGGAATCAAAGCAGTCCATTAAAAGAGGCTTACTGGATACACCAGACGCCCCTGCAACCCTCAGGGCTCTCCAGCAGAGAAGCATGCCTACTTTGCTGTCAATGAAGGTGATGCCATCTTGGTGCCCGGCCAAGACCCCCACCGGCCGGGGGTCGTCCTCTCTCATGGTGCGCCGATCCCAGACTTTGCAGATGGCATCGTCACCCCCGGAGAACAGGATGTGGGAACTGGTGTCGGCAAAGGCCACGGCGTTCACGTCGTCCTCGTGGGCCTCAATCTGGGAAGGAAGGACCAAAGATAGAAGGGAAGTCAAGCTACGTGGTGCAAAATACCGAGGTACAGTTGGATGCAACCGAGACACAGAGGGGTCACCGCATCTCAAAAAAGACATAGTGGAACTGGAAAAGGTGCAGAAGAGAGGGACTAAAATGATGACTGGGCTGGGGGAACCTCCCTTACGAGGAAAGGCTAAAACATTGGGGGCTCTTTAGTCTGGAAAAAGGCGCCTGAGGGGGGATATGATTGAGACGTACAAAATTATGCAGGGCATGAGTAAAGTGGATAGAGGGACGCTCTTCTCCCTCTCACAAAATACCAGACGTAGGGGACATCCGCTCTAATTGAGGGTTGGGAGAGTGAGAACAGACAAAAGAATTTTTTTTTTACTCAGAGTGTTCTTAGTCTGTGGAACTCCCTGTCACAGGATGTGGTGATGGCATCTGGCCTGGATGCCTTCCAAAGGGGATTGGACAGATTCCTGGAGGAAAAGTCCATCACAGGTTACAAACCATGATGGAGAGGTGTCATCTCCAGGCTTAAAACCAGGGTACTTCAAGGGCCAGATGCAGGGGAGTGGTATCAGGAGACAGGTATCTAGTCTCGTGCGCTCCCGGACACATTTGACGGGGCCACTGTGAGATACAGGAAGCTGGACTAGATGGGCCTTTGGCCTAATCCAGCATGGCTCTTCTTATGTTCTTATGTATGTATTGTGGGCGCCATGAGCCTCCAAGAGAACTCTTGGAATTCTCTAATAAATTAAATCAGAGCTTTCTGGGTCCAAAGGACCCAAAGCACACGCTACTCAGGTTTCTAATACCATGGATCAGGTAATTCATAATGAAAACTATCCCCATCCCTGAGGATTCAAGGCCTAGGCTTCTGAGAAAACAGAACAGGGCTACAGAGACAAATAATCTGACTTGGTAAACTGCTGTTTATTTTTACTGAACAGTTACTAGAGTGCTATTTGCAGTGTATTCCAAAGTGTGTCAAATCACATAATATTGTTGTGGCAAATGGCTGCCAAGTAACAAAATGCCCATTATGAGCCTACTTGTCTGGCTAATCACCTTTAAATCTAATGGCTAGGCATGCAATTAGGGGCCTTATTAATTAGCTACAATTTGCCACTGTGGTTTAGTCAATGTCACTTACTTCAGAGTAAAATCCTAATGGGATTCTGGCCGACATGATGTGGTTAGAATACCGATCTTATTATAACAGTAATATTAAGTTATAAATATGGCCAGGAATGACTTTGATTGGACTTTTCTTAGTTTCCGAAAGACGAATATAACGTTTAAAAATAGAGAACGAGACCCCAAAAGAAGCCAGAAAGGAACTAAAGCTTAGGAAAGAGAGAGCTATTTGCAAGTCCCAGGCAGCTCCAACAAGGGATGGGTCAGTGACAGGTGCCCTGAAGTCGTCAGAGGGGCTTAAGCCCAAAGTACCTTGAGTGTCCGCTTATTCTGCTCCATGTCAAACACATAGACGCAGCCATAGTTGGCCCTAGATTAAAGCCAGAGAAGAACAGCTGAGTATTTATTATTTATTTATTTATTTATTACACTTATATCCCGCCCATCTTCCAAATAGGAACTCTGCGCGCCTCACAATAAAAAAAAAAAAGCAAGGGAGATAAAACAAGACCAATAAAAGAGGAGGAGGGCAAACCCAACAAGGATGATGCAGGCGGCAAAAAAAAAAACAAAACAAAAACAAAGAACAAAAAAAAACAAATGGAAACTTAGGTAAGAAGGTTGCCAAAAGCGTCCTTGAACAGGTAGGTTTTCAAAGCCCTCCTTAAAGGTGGGCAGGGACTCTGCAAGGCGCAGCTCACTGGAGTAACAAATATAAATCCCGAGTTACACAGAAGGCCCGCACAGAGAGCAGAAGATGCGTCGAATCCGTTCAGCCGCAGGGGTTGAGGAAGGCTGGGAAAGAGTTTTAAAAACCCAAGTCCCAGAATGCCAAAGCTCATCAGCACTACCTAAATCCGTCTCCCACCTTATCACAAGCATAGCAGACCTCCAGAGATTTATCTGTCCCAGGTAATGTGGAGGCTCCAGAAGGGATTGTGAAACAGCTTTGTTTTTCCTTTGGGGGTGGGGGTGGTTATAACTGATGTTACTATTAATTGATTATGCAGTGGAACCTCGTATAACTAACGGTTGGTGCAACATAAAAATCTGTACAACATAAAAAAATTCCAGAGATAGGGGAAATCTGCTTAACAGAATCATCTATGGGGCGAATCCGTACGACATAAAAATGGTTGCGATTAGGGATGACTCTGTTTTCAATGCCTTCCTATGGGAAAGTTGTACAAAGGAAAATTTGCTTAACATCATTTCATTTGGAACAAATTCCTTTATACAAGGTACCACTGTATTTGTGTAACTATGTGATTTTATAAGCTTAAATCTTGCATTTCTTCTGTAATTTATTGATACGTAATCTGCTCTTTATTATGTTATACACCACCACCCAGAGTAGCCCACAGATGAGATGGAGCAGCATATAAGTCCAACAAACAAACAAACAAACAAAGAGCTGAGCTTAGAACAGCTGATTTTGGAAGATTACAGCTCCCAGAATTCTCCAGGCCTCATGAAAAAGTAACTTTTGCCGGGTCTCGGCTAAAAAGGCTACCTTACCCGCCCAGGACTTCTTTTCCATCTGAGGAGACAGCCAGGGAGAAGACTGCAAAGCGCCGTTCATCAGGCCTGGGAAGGAAAGAAGAAGAAGAAGAAGAAGAAGAATACTAGAACTGGAATTAACCAACCAAAAACCAGCATGGATGGTGTCTTTCCTACCTCAGATCCAGTGCTGTGTGGGTCCCGTTTTCACCGTAGATGTTGCAGATATGAACTAAAGAGAGAAAAGAGAGGTCACACAAGGGCCCATTCTTCCTATGGGGTGTTAACACAATCAGAGGACCCCCCCCTTCCCCCTTCGAGAAAATGGGACACACTCACTATAGTCTGACCAGCTGGAGTAAAGGAAATGGGCCCCATCTGGAGTGAAGGCTACATCCAGGACACTCCAGCCCACGTCCCGTGCTTTCACGCTCCGGAACTTCCGGAAAGCTCCGTAGGTGCAGTCGTATAGGCGGATTCTTTGATCTGGAGAAGAGTGGGAAAGGGAAGAGGGGAGGCTTTTCCTCATAATTCCAGGCAACACTAATCAACTGATTGATTCACTACATTTATATCCTGCCCATCTAGTACTGAAGCATGACGATTACTGCTATCAGACTAGTTTTATGTACGATCAATATTAACAAGGCTACAATGTGGAAGTGCCTTCCCTCTGATTCAACACAGCAGAAAGAGCATAGTTACTTGAAAACACAACTCCTTATTTCACAGTCTTCAAGGGGGATAACAAAAACAAACTGTTGAGCGGATGTTGGAATCCAAAAAAGATGCTTATCACACAGTATGTATTAGTCACCTTTCTTAATTGGACAGAATTTAAATTTATCACTAACATTAATTAATTGTACTTTCCACATCCACCTTTGCTTTGATCCCACTTGAACCGTGTCTGACAGTGGTGGCAAACCTTTGGCACTCCACATGTTTTGGACCACAACTCCCACGGTCCTTTGCCATTGGTAATACAGGCATAGAATTCTGGGAGTTGCGGTCCAAAACATCTGGAGTGCCAAAGATTCACCACCACTGGTTTACGATGTACAGATATATCTGAAATTTTAATACTGCATCCCACACATTTGACAAAACAGATCAATGATAACTGGGGCTTCCATGGATTACACTATTTTATTCTCAAAGTTGCCAAACCACTCTGTTCTTTTGCTGCAACAGAGGAGTGCCGCTGCCCTGATGGAGACTCAAACAAAGGTATCTCACAGCATTTTACCAGGAATGTTAATAAGTGTAGGAAATGATTTACTGAACTACAATGGCTTCAGAAACAGTTGAACATCTGCTTTACAAAGAGGGTGTTTGGGCAAGAATACTCATGGATACTCACCAGTCATAAGCAACAATATCAATTACTACCAGTAAGTGTTTTTAAAAAAGAGAAATTAAACCCAAAACTATGCAAGATACCTTGGCAAGCAGACATAAACAATCGCCCATCGCGGGAATAAATCCCACAGAATGCCTTCTGGGAATACAAGTCTGTGAAGGCCAAGTGGTTGGGAAGAAAGCTGGAAGCGGAGAAAAGAGTAAGGCTGGGTGATTATGGGAGAGCTGCTTCCTTAAAATTATTTCCCCATAACTTTATCCCCAGGCCTCCCGTGCCCGAGACTCACTGTGAGACAACCCGTGAGCACTCCCCCGGCGAGAAGCTCCCATGATGACAGAGTCCACGTTCTCTCTGGAGGGGGAAAGGAGGGAAGAGATGATGTGTCAAAGAACTCACAACAGCTGGCTCTCTATTTCCAAACCAAGGAGCTTCCGTTAATGAAAACCTGCCCTTGCAAAAGAACAGGGAAGACGGGTCCGGTTCCATCTCTGCACAAAATAGCCACGTCCAGATTGTTCGTCAGCAGGGATGCCCCAGAGCTTGCTTGCTGCTTTTTAAGATGAAGGAAGGAGCTAAGAATGTGGCTTCTATGCATCATAATTAATACGCCCAACCGTCCTATCACCGTCTTGTATGGTTTCCTCCACAGGAGAGTCACTGGGAAGTGATCAAGGGAAGTGATAGTACCACTCTATTCTGCTCTGGTCAGACCCCACCTGGAGTCCTGTGTCCAGTTCTGTGCACCTCAATTTAAAATGGATGTTGACAATCTTGAACAGGTCCAGAGGAGGGTGACCAGGATGACTGAGGGTCTGGAAGAGATGTCTTACAAGGAACAGCTTAGGGAACTGGGAATGTTTAGCCTTTCAAAAAGAAGGCTGAGAGGGGCGATGATAGCTATGTTTAAATATTTGAAAGGAAGTCATATTGAAGAGGGAACAGGTTTGTTTTCCATGGCTTCAGAGACTAGGACTCGGGGGCAACGGTTTCAAACTACAGGAAAAGAGATTCCATTTGAACATAGGAAGAACTTCATGACAGTCAGAGCTGTTTGGCAGTGGAATAAGATGCTGCCACAAAGGAGGGTGGTGGAGTCTCCTTCTTTGGAGGTTTTTAAGCAGAGGCTGGATGGGCATCTGTCGGAAATACTGTGATGTGGGTTCCTGCATGGCAGGAGGTTGGACTGGATGGCCCTTGAGGTCTCTTCCAACTCTATGATTCTATGATTCCATGGAAAAATACTGGTGGTGGTGGTGCAGAATTGCTGGGTGTCAACCCAACCTATTGGTCCCGAGGTCCAACCTGCAGCTTAGATGAGATTGCCTTCGAGACAGTAGGCACACCCTCAACAGCCAAGCATGGAAATCCCGACGCACAAGCCACGTATGCAATGCCCATCTTTTCCTAGCCACTTGTGGGGTCTCAAAGAAGTGATCAGGGCACCTGGGAAAGCAGCCTGGGGATACTGCAGTCAACTCGTCCTGTTCCCAGCTTGCCTGTCGCCAAATGGATGCGGGTTTTGATCTCGTTGCACTCCAGGTCACGGGTATCTGGTCTCAAATCCACTGCAGGTAACAAGAGGTGGAGAAAACAAAGGGATCAGAGGCAAATGCACCGGGCGTCCTGTGGACCCTCGCGATGCCATGGTGCTCACGGATTTTCACCAGGACTTTTGTCATTGTGAGGACTGGATATTTAATTTTCCAGAAAAGCTGAGTTTGGGGGAAGGGAGGGGGCGATTGCCATATTAAGGCACTCGGAGTCAGACTTGGATGGAGCTAGGTAACAGGTATAGTCTTAGTTATGAAGGACTGGGCTCCAGATCCGTGCAAAAGTAGGAGTCCAACACTTCAACTGACAGAACCCACAGGTCTGATTCTCCTGAACAAGCTCCTGCCTTAAATTATGCACAAACTCCCAACCATCTTAGGAATCTCAGGCGTTGCCGGTTCTATTTCAAACAAGGGTGGGCATGCCACCCCTCCAGACCACCATGGGGTGCATCCATCTGCTCCAACTTGTGAAATCAAAAGTGAAAAGTTAGTTCCTCTTCCCCCAAAAGTGGTTGTTTTTTTTTTTAGCATGGGTTGTCTGTTGAGAGGGGAGGGATTATAAAAGAATCAGACCTACTGACACCTCTGGAGGCACCATTCTCCACTTCTGAGATAAAAAGCAATTCCCCCCCTCCCACCAACAGGTCTCAAGAGGCTGCTGCCAAGCCCTCAGTAGGCCATGTGTGGTCTATAGCAGGGGTCCTCAAAGTTTTCAAACAGCGGGCCAGTCCGCTACCCCCCAGACACCACTGGGGGGGCGGAACACAGCCCCCCCCAAAAGGCCGACATCTTAAATTGCCCCGCTTGGCTGCATCTGGTGCCTCAACCATCTGGGCGGCGGGTGGGGGGAGCGGGAGACCTTTCCGTGGCCCTCCCACTTTGAACTGTCCCACTAGCTAGCATGCTGATCATCTGGGCGGTGGGTGGAGGGAGTGGGGGAAGCGACATAGCCCACCTCAGCAATAGAAGCAGCTGCGGAGGCTGGCTTGCTTGCAAAGCCTGGGGTAGGGGGGGTCTGCAATTGGTCCTGGGGGCCGGATTCAGGACCCTGGGGGGCCGCATCCGGCCCCTGGGCCTTAGGTTGAGGACCCCTGGTCTATAGGAATGCCAGTTCTCCCCGACAACTTAAAACGTTTTGTGCACCCACACAAAGTCTGAGCTGGTACCTGGAGGTTTGTAATGATCTCCTAGCCGCCCTTCCCAAGCGCTGTCATTGTCGTCATCTGAGTCGGAGAGTGTCTGGAACACCCGGACGCTGCCTGCTCCCCCACCCTGCATCAGGTGAAAATGTCCTCTGAGGAAAACAAGAACAGGAAAATGCAATTAAGGACAAGATATATTGCCTGACAGACATGTCTCCTATGTCACAACTCGCTGGGAAGCAATGGAGAGAAGCAGGAACTAATTTTATCAATTTCCTGCCCGGTTTGAGAAGCTGGAATGCAGCAGCTTCCAAACTCAGAAGTCCAGCTATTCTTGGACTATAGACATAGCCAGACAGTCAACGGTTAGGAAATTTGGGAGTCAGAATCTAACAACGTCAAGTGCGGAAGTATTTTGTTTCCTTTCCTTTTCTGCTTCCTTTTCCCCGAGGCATCTGAAACTGCACGGCTGAAGATCAGGACGAGGGTGGCATGAGGTAAAAGATGAACAGGAAATAAGGAATACAAACTCAGCAGAAATGATCTACCTCCCTGACAAACCACTGCTTGTGTCTGGAAAAGTTTTGCTTTGTATTTTGGAAAGCAGGAAGAGAGTAAAAAGGGCACACCCAGGGAAAGTTACAGAAAGAGTTTCAGTCTTTTTCTTGATTCTGCGCACCAAAGCAGAGGGTTGATACTGAAAAGAAACTGGTTCCATTTTCACCATACGGGTGCAAGTGGAAGGAGGCACTTCAAATGAGGAGGAGCCAAAGAAGCCCCAGGGGCACTGCAATCAAATTTAAAAAAAATACAAAATAAAATAAATTTGAACAAAATCATTTGTCCAAATGAAAAAAATAAAATATTTGGGATTGATTACCAGGCATTACCCTCACAAGACACTGCTGACTTCTGACCACTGCATAAAAGGCACGAACCACAGGAAGCTGCCTTGCATAAAATCAGAACATTGGTCCTTGTAGCCCAGTACTGGCAGTTCAAGCTGAGAGGATTCTAGTAAGTAAATTAAAAGTTTATTAGCCAGGGGCCATCCGTCCTAAAATATTTGAGAAAAATGCTATAATAAAGCATCAACAAGCTAAAAACCAATGCAGAATATTTATGATTGGACTTCTAGAAAAGATTCTTTCTACCTCTGTCTTAGGATCCCCAAAATTCCCTAGGATTAGCCAGAGGCATTCCTACTTAGCTTCCAAAACCCTAATTGATACTGATTACACCTTGGAAACATTTCCTTGGCCCCGAAGCACACGAATGAGAAAGGTTCTACTGGAGACATCTCAAGTGTTCTGCATTAGGTACCTTCGCTTCTAAAGCAAATTGCACAGGCATCAATGATGACCGCTGGGTCTCCTTCAAGTCCAGCCCAACCTCCCTTCCCCCAGAAGACAAGGGCACAAGCCATTTTATCACGCAGTCTGATTCCTGAGAACAAACCGGGCTTTGGTGTACAGTGAGAGGAAGCAAAAGCAAGCTTAAAAGACTTCACCCAACAGGGGAAAGTTGCAAGGCACGAAATAATATCAGAGATCCATCTTGTTTATGCACAGTTAGTTATGCAACCCCAAACAAAAGACTTTCCCAGAGTGCTTTGCAACCACAATATAAGAAACACAGCAGCTACCCCCACACACACCCCAGAGAGAATTCTCCCTTATACATAACAGCATCCTCACAGGATCTGATCATATCCCCTCCTAGAACTTCTGAAAGGAATATTTACATGTATTTTCCTATTCACTGCACTAACTTCTAGAAATTAATGCTATGCATACACAAAAAAACCCTGCACATATATTTGTATGAGGAATGCCCTCAAAATAATTTTATGCCACAAGGATGTGCAGAAATGTGGCCTTCATTAACTTCTGCAGAGAAAGAAGTAGCTATGCTATATTATGATATCCAACATTATGCTCTGTCTGCTGCTGATGTGGAACACCCTGTTTCCCTTAACACATCTATCCATTTTATTTATTTCATTTGGTTACTGCAGTGGTGGCCAAACTTTGGCTCTCCAGAAGTTTTGGACCACAACTCCCACAGTCCTTTGTCATTGGCAATACAGGCTTTGAATTCTGGGAGTTGTGGTCCAAAACATCAAGAAGGCCAAAGTTTAGTCACAACTGGGTTATTGCACATTTAAGTCTCCTATTACCCGGGCTGACTGTACACGCTTCACACCTATTAACTAATCATGCTTCTTACTTAAATTAAACAAAGATTACTGTTCATTATTGCAATAAGTATACCCACATCTTCCTACAGATATGACACCTCTGGACCCAGGCTGAAATATCCTAATTTTAACACCTTAATAATGTCATGCAAAAGAACCTCAGGGAAAGATCAACCAAGAATCCATTTCAGAGTAGGGTCTCAAATGTCTCTGTGCTAACTACTACCAACACATCCTACTTATTGGGAGAAAAAGGCTTTCTTTGTCCAGACCAACAGAAGAGACCCAAATTAAAATTAAATTTAAAAGCATGCTAAATAGCTCTCCATGTCTTGTGGTTCGACATCTCGAGAGAAAGGCTTCATAACCTCTTGACCGTCAAGCATCCACGACCAAGGGGGGTCATTTTCTCTCCCCCCCCCATCCACAACATGACCGGAAAAGGGGTCCAGGGGGGTGAGTTACCTGCGCAGGAGATATGCCAGTACCTGGGCCAGATCCACATCCTCGTCGTCGTCTTCCTCGCCCCGCAGGCTGCCGCCGGAGTCTCTCGGAGACCAGTTGCCCTGGTTGTCCCGTCCGGCTGCGCCAGCGTTGCTACTGCTGCGGGAGCCCATGTCTTACGGCATTCTCCAGGCGGGGGGCAAGGTCGGCGATCCCCTGAGACCCCCCCTCTTCCTGGTGCTCAGGTCACCAAATCGAGGGGACAGCAGCTTCCTGTAAGGCAGGCATGTCCAAAGTCAGGCCCGGGGGGGGGGGGCAAATGCGGCCCATTTACAAATTCCGAGTGGCCCGCAGCCTCTTCTCCCCAACTGGCTCAGCCTGTCATGCATCCCTGCCAGCTGGCCCTTCCCCATACCGGATGGAGACATCAGTTTGCAGTATTATGTTTTGCCTGCCCTCCATGCCTCTTTCCACCACCCCTTCCACAGCCATCTGCCCAGCCTACTCGCCCCCCCCCCCGGCTCTGTTGTTGCTGCATCCTCCCTTCCCCCTTGCATGTTACAGAGACTTGTCCAAAGTCCGTCCCGGTGGCTAAATGCAGCCGAATGGTCGCCCCCCCCCCCACATTTTCACCTCACCAAATCTGGCCCTCCTTGCAAAAAGTTTGGACACCCCTGTTGTAAGGGAAAAACGCTGAGCCACTACATCAGAGGGCCTTGGACACCATCAGGGGGGTGGAGGTGTGTGTGGGGGGTGGGTGGGAAATGTGTTAGCTGGGTTGGTTGCCTTTCACCCCCCACCCACCCCACCCTGAGCAGCCCAGGCCCTGGCACTTACCCATGCACCCCCTCCTTGCTCAGGGTCCAGGGGGGCTCCTTTCTAGGCCCACCATGGCCTCCCCACCTCCTCCCTCAAAGCCTCAGACCCCACTCCCTGAGGGGGGCTCTCATGACGTGGACTAGGGTCGCCCACAGCTCAGCCCCTGCCCGTCTGGCCTTCCCCCCCAACCCCCAGGCTTGGGCAGACGAACCTTCTCCCCCCCACACCCCCACCCCAATAGCAGCTCCACCGGGCGGGCACCCCATTCACTCTGCAGAGGCCTCCCCCATCGCTCCCACCCCCTGCCAGCCCCCTGCCCAGCTTCCGCGCCCGCCTGACCAATGGGCAGAGCCCGTGCTCACGCCTCGGCCAATCAGCGCGCCCCGTATTGGGGGGACACTCTGGCTACCCTAGTCCTCAACGTTCCGTCTCGACCACAACACCCACCCACCCCTCCGTGTTGTTCTTTCCACCAATCAGAACGTTCGGCTGGCTTCTTACCGAGCGGCTCCCTTGGACTCTCCCCCCACCCCCACCCTTTCGCGAAGGAGCGAAAAGGCCCGACCAATCAGAAGCCAGCCGGAGGGACGCTTTCGCTCCCCCCCTCCCCTCCTGCGAGCGCGAGACCCTCCTCACCCTCTAACGGTCCCCGCGCGAGGCCTTGTTTACATCTTAAAGTAAGGCAAACGGGCGCCTCTGACCTGAGGAGAGGAAGAACAGAGTGGGTTGGTGGGAGGGGCAAGCCGGCGGCTCAGTGATTGGCTGAGGGTTCCTCGCCCACGTGGGTCGGCCCGAAGCTTTTTTAAAGGGCAGCGCTTCTTGGATTGGCTGCTACGCTTCTGGCCGGGGAGGGGGGGAAGGGAGGCCTGCGCTAAGCCAAGCCCGAACGGAGGAGATAAAAGGTGAAGGGAACCTCCGATTGGTCGAATCCGCGGGTGACTCGACAGAAAAGGCGGGCTCGCTCTCTGATTGGCTGCACGGGGCCTTAATCGACAGTGCCTGCTCCCCCCTTCACTTGAGTTGTATAACCGAAGCGGCAAGGGCTGCTTCGAAAAGATAAGGAGCCCGGGCAGGAGGCGGGCTGTTGTGGGATTATTTGCTCTCTGATTGGGCAGTGCCCCAGTGATTGACGTTGCTAGGGCGGGCCTGGGCGACGCGAGTAACAAACAGAAGACGCTTAGGAGAGAACTTTGGAACCGATGGTGCAATTAATCACGCTTAGTGTTTAACTTGAAATGTTTACCCTGCACTGGCAGCTCCAAGACGTGTTGTGTGATCCCTAGGCCGCCTCCAGCTGCAAACTATAGAATGCCTTCACACATTACATATACACGTGAATTCTGTCTAGGAATTATTGACACTTCATTTAATGACAACCCTGCCACTGAGAGCCTGCACCCCTCGATTCTCTCTCCCCTTTTCCCCCTGCTTCATCCTCTCTTAATTTGACTGGTGATCAAATGTAGATCTGCAAAAATAGGTTAGAAGCGATACTTGTATAGGGCACTAATAAAAATAGAAAACAAAGATCTTTGCAAGCTTTTGAGTGTAAATCACCCTTCAAAGCAGTTCAGGCATGGTAAAAGATGTGCTTTACCAGGCGGTTACTTTTAAAGTCCTTGGTTAGATGATGTCCTTAAAAGTCCATGGCTAGATGATGTTGCAGCTAGGGCAGGAGTCTTGTTAGAGGCAGGAAGTTGGAGAGCAGTTGTAAAAGCTGCTTAAGCATTGAGTTTAACACCCTCGTTGTTCAAACAAAGGAACATGGGTCATACAACGCCCCCTCTCCCTCATCCATCTCCATATGGCTCTGTGAGACATGTAGATTTGGCAGCTCTGTGGGGCAGAGACCTGTACAAAGTTCTGATCAAAGGACTCCAAAGATCAGATTCAAAACATTAAGTTGGGCAAAAACCTCCCATGCAGTTGGTAGGCCACATCCTACGAAGGCCTGAAGAGGAGCATCTGAAAACTCATTTACAGTGAATGTAGCCCCTGCTCCTGCAGAGGAAAGGAGACTGTCCTAGGAAAAAATTAGCATCAAATGTTCAAGGAACGTCTCAGAACCATCCGTGTTTCTCGAGATGATGTTGAAGATGCTAGAGAACATGAGCAGGCCAAGGTGCTCTGCACCGCAACTCATAATAATGATCAAATTATACCTCTCAAGAAGAGACTTGCACTCACTTTTTACATTGCGGTTTCACAGTTCTTCATTTCCCGTTCAGCCTAGGGATGTGCCTGAAAAACTCTAGTAATTTTTACAGAAAAGAAGAGACAGACCTGACAAACAAATGGGAACTGTTAGTGTGTAGGTCCTCTGTAAGAAACAGTCACACCACCTTTTATTTCTTGATGCCTTTATTCTCATTCATGTTTGATATTAATAAAATATCCGCTCATTTTATTTTATTTTTACAAAAAAAAAACAGAGCCAAACCCCCAGACAAACCAAACTATCGTTGAATGTCTAGCTTGCCTTCTGGGGTCTTTTTTTTTTAAGCTGCGGCCCCCCACTTCTGGTCAAAACACCATCAAAAGAAGGATAACCATAACTGTACTGACCAAAGTTGTATACATCCTGCCCCGTGTCATTTAGGAATGTACAGATGAGGGTGGAGTTGAGATTGTGAGCATCTGTAAAGGAGACACAGCACCTGAGAGCTGACTAGTGCATGTACTTGACTTACAAAGCTGTAACAGACTCACAGAGCTATTTTAGTGAGGGGGGGGGAAAAGGGCGTCATGTAACTCCCCCATTGTTGGATATATTCATACATTAAATGTCTAAAATCTACCCGTTTTTTTAGAAACCCACCCACCCCTAGCTACCGGATGTGCTGCTGGGATGTCATGGAATAGTCTCAGACATTCCAGGGCAGGAGAATGGTGAGCAGAGGAATGCTAAGTAAAGAAAAAGTGGAGAATTATAGATGCACCTGTTACACCGTGTTCTAGGAAAATTTGAATAGAGATGAATAGTACAGTCAGGTGAAATCAGATTGTGTCCAAAGAGCAGGGGGTAAATTTCATTTCAGCCCCATGTTTTGGTCCAGAAAGGATAGCTATTTTTAGCGCCTTTGGTTTCACAACAGTCCTGTTAGGAAGGCAAGGGTAAGTGTGGTTTTGTCTATGGAACGAGAAGCCCGTAAAGAGAGATATCATTTAGGGTCATCTCTGTTGGCTCATATACTCTTAATTCCTACCTTCCTACCTTCCTAGAGTTTGATGAACAGGGTTATCAATTTTCCCCAAAGTTTCACTCAATTTTTGGACAAAGCCACTTTCTACTGAAGGAAAAAGCCTTTCCATACCCGAGTAGCTAGTTGTACTGGATGTAAAATTAGAGCCTAGACATCTTTAAACGTGGATCACTGGACTCAATAATTAAAAAGAGATGGAGTCACCATCATGTCATGGAATGTTCACAAATACTCTAATGTTGGGCAGAAACCTGTCAGTCAGGGACCATCGGAAGAGGATTCAAGACAGAGCTGGCTAATAATTGTTTAGCACTGGGGTGATAAAAATGTAGTTTGGACCAAGGAAGGGAAATCTGTAGCTTGCCACGTGCCTGGGAGGGGTAGGAAGGAGCCAGAGCCCACCAATATCAAAAGAGTCATAGCTTCCATAGCCCTGCTCCCAAGAAATGTATAAAAGTTGGTTAAAACTTGTAATGTTGAGAACAATAGTTCATTCCTTGCTCAAATAGTTCCTCCACCTTCAAGCATTTCTTGTGGCCTTCTAAAAAGTAGATTTACTCCCAATCATAGGTTTACAGAAATTACAGATCATAAAACCCACCCAGTTAGAGGGGTGGGGTATATTAAAAGGCGGACAGCTACGATGAAGAATATAGAACCATATCTCTTTGATGTGGCACAGTGGCCTCAGTAGTCCTCAGATAGGCAAACTACTGACCATTAGTGGTTCAGAAGACCAATGGCTCGACTCAGTACAAGGCAGTGTCATATGTTCAGATGAAGTATGAGGAGAAGCTAGGTAAATGTAGTGCATTTGTATGGCCTGTGCTACATTCTAGTTATTCTCACTACTACTGGGTGCAGAAGTGAGAGATTAGCACCTAATGGGTCAGATGAATTTGGTCAACGAAACAGAAAGACCAGTTCTCAGATTTTGCTGAGGAAATGAGACCAGCTTGGAAGGCCTATTGATGGTAGACCTTCTTCTGCTGACGGTGACAAGGCTTCCTATTTGTGCCCCAAAGTGGGAACAAATTTAGGCCTTGATGAGGACAATTTAGGATTTGAAGACATTCTCCAAGTTAGCCTGAGCTGTCCCTTTGGGGAAAAAAACAGCGAAAAGTTTTCTATCACAGCACTTTTTCAGATAAGGCCATTCCTGAGGGAAGGAAAAGCAGCAAAAATGACTTGGCAGCAAAGAAGATGCGCAGACGGGGAAAGCAGACTCCAAAAGGAACCAATGTGTAGTTGGCAGAACAAGATGGCAGTCGGACGACTTCTAGGCTGTTTCCCCTACAACCACGGAAGGATAGAAGCAGAAGAGAAAGGATGTAAAGCAGAGACATCAAGGAAACAAAACTATGGAGAGAAAATGTGTACAGCTGGTGTTATGTCTGAGAGGCAAGATGGCCACCTTCTCTTGGTTTGAAAGATGACCAACGGCCAGAGAAGCTTAGCTGATAAGAAGCAGGGAAAAGGAAATGTTGTAAACAAGCACCCTGCCATCTCCCCCTTCTCCCGACAGGAGATGCAGGGGATGTGTCTTTGGTCTTTTCAGGGTTTATTTTGCTTTTTAGGTCTCTCACATCTTCTTCACCCGGTTCTCCAAGCCCTCCAGTTCCTTCATGACTTCCTTGGGCAGGTCCTCAGGCACTTGTTCCGTCAGGTACTTCCTGATTTCTCGCACTTCTTGTTCCCAGAACTCCTTGGGCAACGAGAACAGCTCCCGAAAGTTCACCTTGTTCAGGCCCGTCAGATCTAAGGCACCTTCTTTGGGGATGTAGCCAATGGGCGTCTCCTGGGCGCAGTCTTCTCCGTCCACTCGGCGGAAGATCCAGTCAAGGACGCGTGAGTTTTCTCCAAAGCCCGGCCACAAGAAGTTCCCAGAGGCATCTTTCCGGAACCAGTTGACGTGGAAGATCTTGGGAAGACGGACCCCTTGGAGCCCTTCCATGCTCAACCAGTGCTCCAGGTAGCGGCCAAAGTTGTAACCAAAGAAGGGGCGCATGGCAAACGGGTCATGCATGATGACTTTGCCTGCATTAAGTTTAAGAGAGGTGGAAAGACAAGAGAGATGGGCATAAGTCTAAAAGAAAACACATTTCCTTCAACGGTGGAACCCAGGCTCCCTGCTGACTGACTCCATTTTACGCAAACTCTCTCTGGTCCTTAATGTCTTGGCGACAATTTTAGCCCCTGAAGTGAACCATGTCTTCCTTGCTCCACAGCTGCTGCCCACCAATCTCTAAATGTCCGTTGCCAAGGCATATTGATGCTCTTTGCAGCCTTATGGCTGTCCTGAGGCAGACATATGACAGCCAACATGGTTAGTGCCCTCGAAAAAAATAATCACATGTGGAACTCATTGCCACAAGATGCCACAGTGGTTGCTGACACCAATGGTTTGGAAAAGAAACCAGTTAAATTCCCAAGAGATGGCCATTACTGGCTGTGCATCAGAATAGCTATATAATTTCCAGCATCCGAGGCAAGGAGCCTTGGTATATCAGTTGCAAAGGAATGTGAGGTGATGAGGGAAGTTGAATGAAGTTGATACACTCCAGGTCTTATGGTGGGTTCCCTAAAGGCAATGGATTGGCTACTGTGTGAACACAATTTGCCATGAGGCCCATACAGCTGTTATGTTCTTGTTAATATTTAGGACTCCATTTCAGTTGCAAATCTAATTTGGAAGGACCAGGTAAGGAAGAAAATTAAGGTTAAGGGGAAATTTTAAATTTCATGTTAGTGGAGATGGCCTGAGGATAAAACCCAAATTAAAATTAACTCCAATCAAAATCTTGGCAGAGCTAGTGGTCATAGTAGGAGGGTCCACTGTAGTCCCTCAGATCATCACTCAGGCTGTTAGTTAGATGCCCTGACATCTACAAGAACACAACAAATACTGGAAAGTGCTTAATGCAAAAGAATAAACATTTTAAAGCACTGATATGGTTTGCTTGTAAAAAAATAATAACCCAAAGCTATCGGACTATACCTTGAGAAATCATGCATGCAAGACACTCGGGAATTTCTGTGGTGTACAGATACATATACACAGCACAGAGCCTATGGAAGACTCATTTATTTATTGGACATAATAAATTTATATTCCATTTCTTCTCAAACGAGCTCAAAGCAGCCTCCCTGAATCTCCTTCCAAATTTATCCAACAATCCTGTGAGGTGGGGCCAGGCCGATGGAGTGTGACTGGTTCCTCCCCCCCATTGGACAGCTGTTCTTGCTGCCTTTAACCCAGTTCGATTTGCACTGTGGAGATTTGAACCCAAGTCTTAGCGAGGCCACTTGGGTTCAGTGGGGCCTGTGGATTTTACATTCTAGATCTTACGAATCTTGAAGCATTGAGGATTTCGACCCAGGTCTCATGGGTTTTTAGTGGAACCACCACCACACTTATCATGCTTCTCTATTGTCTTCATTGTGTTGTTCGCGCAAGGAGGTGTTTCTTCTATAATAGTAGGTTTCAAACATAGGAGGAGGGTCAATATAAACCATTATGATCTTCCTTTGTGGGAGATGGTTTTATAACAGTGTTTCATGCGTTGTAGGCTTTTTGTTTTGTTTTGCTTTTAGGTTTTTGTGGGTTTTTTTTGTTACAACAGCTTCCTGAAAAGATTCTCATATCCTTCAGGTTGTTTAAACTACATGTGGGTTATTGAAAAAAGTAACTGAGCTGGTTTCTCCTTATTGCCCTTTGGCAGGAGGCTTATAACATTTTTATTCAGAAAGGAGTTTAGCGAGTGCCCCTGTGTTTCTCTCAGTGATGTGTCTTTAAACCGTGTTTTACATTTTACCCCTTTTTAATAGCTGGTCTTCTCTCGTGTCCTCAATTGCATTTTTCCCCTTTCATTTGATCTCATTGCGAGTCCCTTTAAGCCCTTTCTCTTGGGAGGAAAGTTGAACATAAAACCAAAACTGGGACTGTACAGAATGTTCTCCTGTTCTCTGTTAACCAAATTCAAAAAGCAATTCATCCTCCTTGCTTTTCCCAGTGTAGAAAAAGGCAAACTCACACTAATGTCCATTAGTCTCTTAAAGGCAATGAAAGACAGATAAGAATGAAAGTGGCATAAAACAAACAAACAAAAATATTAGAATGCCATATAAAAGCAAATTGTTCTGCTTATATGCGGCCCCATAGTGCTTAGGTACTCTCTGGGCAGTTTGCAATTTAATTATGCAGGGTACACATTGCCCCCCCTCCCCCAGCAAGCTGGGTACTCATTTTACCGACCTCAGAAGGATGGAAGGCTGAGTAAACCTTGAGCCGGCTACCTGGGATAGAACCCCAGGTCATGAGCACAGTTTTAGCTGCAGTACAAGCATTTAAACACTGTGCCACGAGGCTCCTTGTTGACTATGGGCACTTTTACATGACCCCTAAAATCTGACACAAAGGGCTCCCAGATGCGGAGCTTAAAATTGATTTTCCACCAGCTTTTAAAAAAAATAAGTACGACCATGCCCACCTAAGCGTGTCCCAGCGCATTTTCCAAGTACCTGGTCTCTGAAGGTGAAAATTTTCTGATGCGGATGTAAAGCAGTGAGTGTCGGGCTCTCCTCTCCTTGTGTTTGGTTTTTTTGCCCCCCGCCCCTTTGAGAGACTGGAATGCTTCCCTGAGCAGCTCCAGATGGCAGAGCGGAGGTGAGCCTGCATTCTTTTCTCCCTTTTTTTCTCCCTCCCCTCACGCAGACAGGAGCAAGGGAGTGCGGAGGGGTGGGAACACAGGAAGAGCGACAAACCCCCACGATCTCTGGTCCGAATTTAAGTTGCCAGTGGATCTTAGGGGATCGTGTAAAAGCGCCCTATGTTGACTCAGGAGTCTCCGAGGGGAAAAATTAATGCTTCTGTAATCTGAAAAATTCCTGTTAAAATTCCTGGAAAATGCCTTAAAATCCACTTATAATGCCACAGCCACTGCAGGAGAAGAGACAGGCTGGTCTAAAAGACAAACATTGTGAGGCTGGGCAGCCCAGAAACTCCTCACCTTTATGTTCAGCAGCTGCAGTTGCTTCTGACCTCATGGCGGTGCCCACGAAGACCCCATGGCGCCAGTTGAACGCCTCATACACCAAGGGCACACCTGCGAGTGAAGCAGAAATGTTAGTGGAGAAAAGGAGGACCACCCCATAGCTGATGGAATGGGAGAGGGGGAGGGAAAGGCACCTGGCAAAGGGCAGAGGTTGCTAAAGCTACTTTTTGGACTCCAGGTCCCAGCATCCCCAGCCAGCTGCCGTTGTAAAGGTGGCAGCATTGAAGAAATTCTCCATAAGCAATGGTTGGAGAGGGGTGGGGCTTACCTGCGGGCCTTCTGCCCCCAAAGATGATGGCAGAAATAGGGACACCTTGAGGGGATTCCCAGTCAGGGTCCATAATAGGGCACTGGCGAGCCGGGGCACAAAAGCGGGAGTTGGGATGGGCAGCAGGAGTCGGATCGCCTGTGGAGAAAGCAATGGATGAGTTCAGGTTATCAATTTTATTTATTTATTTATTCAGAAGTGAAGCGGTGCTACAGTTGTGCCACTCCTTCGGAGTTCAAAATACAGGCTAGCCCCTGATTTGTAACCCCAAGTGCAGTGGGCGTAAGTTACAGGAAGCCAGAGTTCAATAGAATTATCAGGAAAAACTTCCTAACTATTAGAGAAGTATGACAAGGGAACCAACTGCCTCAAGAAGTGGTGATTGCTCCAGCACCGGAAGCATTCAAGAGAAAATTGGACAACCACATGGCCCAGATAACCTCTGCTTTGATTTCTATTCCTGCATTGAGCAGGTAGTTGGACTCTTTCAGATCCATGATTCTATTATTTATTTTGCTTTTTATCCTTCTCTCCTAAAAGCATACTGTAAATCCATGTATGTTGCTGGCTCCACCCACTCCCATCCAGTGGCTTTAAGGACAAACAACTTGCTTAGATCTGGAAGTTGAGTCATGGCAACTGGACTTATTTTCTTGAGAGATTGAAACGTTTCGCTGCTCATCCAAACAGCTTTGTCAGTCTGAGGGAAGCTAGTTGTGAGTCCTCCATTTTATAGTTCACTTTGACCTCATCATGCCATGACTCAGCTTCCAGATAAACTCACCTGGATGAGTGAGAATCTTCACAGACAGCTTGCTTATATGATGCTGTCCTAGTCCGTCATCTTGACGATCTCCATCAGGAGCGGGCAAACGCATGAGTTTTTGGGGTACATTTCCTCTTGTCCTGATCCCTTCAGGAATTGCATCTTCCCTCTGCCATCCCAACATTTCGCCTGCAACTGCAATAGCGCTATGGCACACTAACAAGGGCCTTCGTGGCCCGACTCCGCCCAGCTACCTGGAGTGGTCCGTAAAAGAGGCTTACCTGGTTTCCAAGGCTTGCCCTGCCAGGTGCTGATGGTGACGCCTGCCGGGATCATCTGGTCAATGCCCTCCCAGTAGACCCCCCCTTCGCTGGTCTCAGCCACGTTGGTGAAAATGGTGTTGCGCTGGATGGTGTGCATGGCATTGGGGTTCGTCCTGGTGGACGTCCCTGGTGCCACCCCAAAGAAACCATTCTCAGGGTTGATGGCCCTCAGGACACCTGCACAGAAGAACCAAGATGGAGGTGAGGCGCTCTACCAAATTCGGCTCTAGGTTTTGGGATAATTTTCTTTTCCCATCTGGTTTCTCCATTTTTTGCCAAGGCCCTTCTCTCCTTTTTCTTGATAAGAATTTAGTAGTGGGGGGACAAAAATCCATCATTTTTCACCTGTTCCATCCAACTCTGTCCACTGAGACCTTGGTCTTTGCTGGCCAGAGGCTTCTGAAAATCCCCATCCGAAAAAAGAGGAAATTTTCCAAGCTTCAAAATCACCCTTCCCTATTCTTCCTCTTCAAATGCATCTTCAGACTGGAAATATATGACAATATGATCAGTATGTGC